>JBAMAV010000927.1:0-110743 GCA_037043315.1 Amiota communis
AATGGACTTATTTCCTGATTATATGGAAAGCTGGTATTTTGCTATTGGTATTAAACGATTGTTTTTATTATTAAATATTATTCTAGATATATTTTTAAGAGAGAGTTGCCACAAATTTATTTAAACAAATAAGCTGAAATATTGCAATATAGGTGCCAAATAAAAATAAAAACACAAGGAAAAGAAAAACGAAACAAATGAGGAAAAAAAAGTTTCGTTTTTTTCTAAAAACAAATAATAAAAATTTTTGCATATTTTACATATTTAACAAAATAGATCATTTATCTGTGGTTTCAATCGTTTTAGAATCTGGAATAAATTCATCTATTTTCAGGAGGCCTAGAGCATCTTCGTGAACTTCCTTGGTAAATCTTGCATATGGCTTACGAATGCTTGTTATATATGGATCTGATGTGTGCAATAATCAATCAAAAAGATATCTTCCGTAATCTTCGTTAGTTGCCAATCTTGAGTATTTTCTTGCATGATGTAATCTAAATTTCTTGTAGTCTTTGTTGCGGGACTCTTGCGCGTCCTCCGAAAGTTGTCCGGTGGGTAATATAGCAAAATGTTTTATAACACTCTCTCCATGGATCAATAGCTTGTGCACTGAGGATGGCATACAATACCAGTGGTATTTATTGACGTATATTCTTGCTGTTTCCAATGCATAAACGCCGAACTTTTGAGCATCAAGCATAACACCCGAAGATAAAGTTTGTAGAATGATATGCAATCTATGTATCAGCACTTCATCAACCCCTGGTATTTCAGCAAAACAAGTAGCATTAGAAAAAAATCTTCTTGCCGTATTGCCATCATTGGAGTTGCCGCTTACTTGTCGTGGTTTATATATAATTAATCCCAGCTTTTCTCGAAAAAGTCTTTGAACCACATGTTTCTTTTGTTCTTTTGCCGTTTTTTGTTCTTCATTTTTAGCAGACCATTTTTTAAAGGAAAGGTTATATGAAATGTGTAAAATCGTTTCCATGCATCCAATCCAGGCATGTAATGTTGACAATCCATAACAAAAACAGCTTTCGTCTTCAGGTCTGGGTAACTTTTCCATCGACCATTGTAAGAAAAAGTTCATGCCTAATCCGTAGTTCTTCACCATCTGTACCAATCAATGTTGGATGTAATCATTTCTTTCGCTCTCAATATAAAAAAGGATAAGTGTACGTTTTGGAAAAATTAAAGAACTCATTGCTTCAAATGTACTGAGAAAATTCAAATATTTTAAATTTAATAAAAGTCGCGCTAAAAAATGAATTGAATTGAATTGACACTGGCACTGGCACTGGCAATCGACGCGATGCTCTAGTGCACTTACACTATGACGTTCACCTGTACTCAAAACATCATAACTTCAAAAGGCGCAAAAATGCGCAGCTAATTTTTTTTTTTCTGAAAAGGTGGATTTCTTGTGCTTATAATGAACCAAAATATAAAACACCGGCAAGCGTCGCTAAGTGTCAATATCTACATCGAAATTAAAAAACAGAAAGAAAAATGTGTATTATTACAGAAGCTATTGCTGCAACCTACGATTCGACATTAAAACATGTATAGTTGATTTTAAATCTGAAAATAACACGTAACCTAAATCCATATGACTTAATAGGCCATTGCTTGGAAAAAGTTGTGAAATTAGGATCTGAAAATAATTGAGTTGCGAGTAAAAAATTCAACAATCTCAATATGTCAACTTCTAAGACAATTTTCACTTTATTTCATTAAATAAATACAAAAAAACTCATTAGATTATTAAAGATTGCTTTATTCCCTAAAGAATGATAGAAATACTTGTGCTATTTACAACTTTTGAAAAATGCATTTATAATCAGGCTTTGTACTAGCTCGTTCCACTGTGCACCGCCTCCTTGCAGAACTTTCAGCCGCTATGTGATAAACATCAATCGTCGATGCTTGCGGCGAATGCTCACTATGTAGCGGGATATCAAACGGGACGGTGGATAAAGTGCGAGGTACGGCTTTTCAAAACGCACCTGAACTATTAGAGATAAAAAAATTCGCACAATTAGTTGCAAAAACTGATTACAGCTTTTGAAACTAGACACCTTTTCTATTAATTTGGTTATAAACATTCCATAGAATTCTATAGAATTATGTAAGTTTCACTCTCTTGAAAAAAAAATACTTCTTACTTCACTCAATTTTTGATGATTGTCTTATTTAATGGATAAAAAAATAGGAGATAAAACTTAAGCTTCAAGAACTTAACAGTGTTATTACAAAATGTCCAAGTTTCTGTACTTTTCGCAGTCAGGCAAGTTCGACAACGGTTATCATGCTGACTGTTCTGTTTTTTCTTTTGTTTTGACTTTTTGCATCCTAAAAGTGAAAAAAAAACACACTGTGAGCCTTGGCGGCTATCCAATAAAGCCAGTTTAATTGTGTAACTCTAAAACAAAACATCCTTTCGTAGTATCAAATTAAATAAATAAAATTTCTTATTTGTTTCCATCATTTATTTTATTAAACTTTGTTTCTCTTTTATTATTTAGCTTATACCATATTTTTTAAATTGTTACAGGTTTTTTGATCTTAAAGAATTGTCGCTCATTTAGTATTTATAATTTGTTAAAGTGTATTTGCTTACCATATTTGTATGTATACTTATTCGCTTAGAGTTAATATATCGCGGACTTATATAATACAATAAAGCACTTACCGATGCTTCGACTTAAAAATATATTTTATCAATTAATTAAATCTTTATTTATATACGAGTATAACTTTTTATATTTTTATTTTCTATTTTTTTTTTTTTTATGTACCATACCATATGAAAAGTAATTTTTTTTTTTATTTTTTAACAATTTATTTTGTGTGTAACAAAACAACAAATAATATATTGTAATTATATGCAAGTACTATAAATATATAAAAATATTAATAATTTGATTATTAATAAGTTTTGTTTCATAAATGAATTAATAAATAAATAGATTTTTGAATGCTTTTTATATCTTTCACTTCCGGATACTAGTACCTATGTAGAAAAGATCAGCATCATAAGACGCATTGATCTGTCCGTTCCTAGTGGATTTGCTTCTTCAGCCAACTAGTCTGTCTAGGCATTCCAAATAATAATTAGTCCAATTATATCAATACATATACTTGTATATTCATTCTGTCATAAGGCCCTCATTTTTTTAGAATGATAACAAACATTATACGATTTAAAGCAATATTTGCTACAATTACCTATAGGAGGCATATACGACCATCTACCATATCTTGCACATTCATTCAAGCCTCACAATAGGCTATAGAGTCTCACCCTCTGTGGCGATTGGCTTTTCCTATCAATTCTACCATATACAATACTTAGTATAATGAAATTCTTTTTTGACTCAATAAGATTATGAAAGGTATAAAAGTTTTTGTTGATAATTGTCCTTTTATATACAAGTATTTTTAATTATATTTTATAATTTTTTTGTTATTTTATTTTGATTTTATTTTATTAAATTTTTTTACTTATATCTAAGTACTACTTATAAAATTTGTATTATTCATATTTTTTTATATTTCTTTTTTATCAGTTTAAAAAATATAAAAAAAAAAACAACAAATGAATGGTTTTTGGATAGCAAAATACAATTGAGAGGTGAATTGAAATTTTCTAAAGTATGTTAATCATCATCACTTAGCAGGTACAATCGATTTATTCTCAAGGTCTCAAGGTATCATCGATATATCAAATATCAAGGCAACAAATATTTATTTTTTTTTTATTGGTTAAAAATTCCTGCTCTTTTTCGATATCATGCAGGATATTTCTGATTTGCCCATTGTTGGGCCAAAAATCGGGTAAGCCCATGTCTGTCTGTTAATAAATCAATTATTTATTCAGTCTGAGTTTGGTGGGCATTAGAAATAGATAAGACTTCATAGAGATTTGTAATCTATTGAACTCTATTCAGTAAAAGGCCATTCACAACCAAAGCGAATCGATTCTATGTTGAATCGGACAACAAACACAAGGAAAAATTACAGTTGTTGTTGTAGAATGTGAATCGATTCAGGTAGATTCAACAATGGAATCGACTGTGAATCAAAGCAGGGCTGGCAAATTTCTGATAGTGGTGGAAAATAATCGGTCATTGCCGGTCGACAGACTTCTGTTTTTTTTTTATTCTTTGATCATGGCGTAACTTGTCAAAGTTTGTATAAGCAAAACAAAAAAAAACAGCTGATCATGATCCAGAATCGCCGGTCTGAATGTAAAATCGATTCACAATGAATCAGTTCGGTGTGAATGGCCTATAAGAATTGTTTGGCTTAGATGGTTATAATACTTATATATGCATTATCAATTGAATATGTGGTCACATGTCTCCTAAGACCAATAACCAAATATACATATATTCATTTGAATCTTTTTGTTACCTTTTATTATTCACTTGATCTAATCGATAAATCATTTGATTCATGTTCATTCATATTCATAGTTGTTTCACAAATTTGTTCTTCTATTTATTTTATGGATCAACATTTGAGTGAATAGTATTTAATCTTTGGCATAACCAAAGTTCTCACATAGCATAACAAGGATACAAACATAAACACTATATACTAGTTCTATTAAACAAAATTTATATTATATACTTATGTATAAATATAGGATAGTTTTTTCCATATAATTCTTCCTCTGTTGCTGGTTTTTTGTATTTATTTGAAACCTTTTAACTTGAATGATTAAAATTTTTGTTAGCTTTTTAATGCACCTTAATAAATTCATGTAAAGTTCAGAGTTGTTTGTCTTACAATATACATATTTTCTGTTATAATAGGAAAATAGACAGATACTATTGTATTGTAGATAGATACATATAAGAGAAAAGGGAAATGGGGGTTTATAGAAATTCTTAAAGAGTAAACAAAATTCGTTTATTCAAAAACTGTCTGAATTTCAAGCCATTCTTTGCTATTAGTAAAAAAAGCATTGTACTTTTCAAACATTTCATAGGATTACCCAGAATTTATAAGTTTCACCATGTTTCTTAACACCAAAAAACTACAAAGATTAAGATATGACAAAATTGAATTGACCAAACAACCACATAAAAATCCTAAAGTTGTTCCAAAAATTCAAATTTCTTACAAAACAGTTAAAGGTATTGATTGTTTCTATACTCGTACAATACATAGGTTTACAGATAATAAGTATCATCGATAGTAGTATTTAAATATTTGTAAAATATACAAAAAATATTTTTGTATGTACTGATATAAGTTGTTGATAGATCAATCTCTTGATAATTATAGTACTCTTCACGCAGTGAAGTTTGTAACACACAGAATGAGACATCGGAGACCCCATAAAATGTATATCCTTCCGTCCGCCTGTTTGAAAGCAAATAAGTCCTTCAGTTTTTTAGCTAGAGAGCTAAAATTTAGCTTTTTATCAGACGTTGCACATTTGTTGGAACTAGCTGAATTGGAATGCTAGGGAGGGGGAGGGGTCTCTAATACAAACCCAAATTCAAATTAATGTTTTTATTAGAAAAACGTTTTTTTTTTTTGTCTTATCGAATACATGTGTGATTTATATTCACCAACCTTGTAAATTTCTCATTTCTAGAATTACTGAATCGTATAGTTCCCGAAATGCTAGAATCAGTCAAATCAATAATGTATGCTCAATCACAAGACGGTCATGCCTAAGTCTACCATATATGCTTATTCACAGGAGCGTGAAGAGTACGAGTATTACAACTTTGGAACTTTTCTTTCTAGTTTTTATAAAAATAAATGAATTTTTGATAAATCTGGTGAGTAAACCTTCTACATTTCTGGGGCCTTAGAATGAATAAGACTTTGAAAATTTTAAATAAATGATATAGTGTTTTTTCATTAAGTTTTTTCAGCTTTGATACAAGATCATTCATTGATAGTCGAAAGTGAACGACTATAGCGCCCTAGGTTAGTTTTATATATTTTTAATATAGGTAGGTGTATATGCATATTATTATGTATTATTTGTTTGTAATAGGCACTTTTCCTTAGAGTTCAATTTTTATAAAAAAAAAAATCAGCCATTCCTCAATTTCTTTTTGTACTACAAAGAAATGGAATCCTTTAAGCAGCTATCAAATAAAGTATACTAGGGAAAACCGCGGCTGACAGAATCGACCAAATCCTAGAAAAAATATTTGTTCTCTGTTAACAATGTTTGTTTTTTTTTTTCAAAACTCTAGCATCACGTGATGTGTCAGAAATACATAATCTTTTCTTACCCACACCATTGGACAAATTTAAAAAAAATTTCAGCGAAGAATACCTTTTAATTAGTACTATTATTATCAATAATCGGTTTATGTAGGAAAGGGTTTACAAAAAAATACGTTCAGTAATGTGTGTATAATCCAGTTTTTTATAATCTCAAAAATTCGTTTGGGAATGGAGTGATAAAGAGAACCAATATAATTTAACGAGATTTGCTTCCAAGATGTTTTAATTGCGCTTATTAGTGACTCTTTATTCTCAAACTATCTTCCATAAACCTTACGAGCCAACCATCCCCATATGTTTTCCATTATGTTTATATCAGAAGAATACGGAGGCCACTACATTTATTACACATTTCGTTCTTTCTTCCATGACTTAACAACTCTTGCAGTGTGGACCAGTGCGTTATCGTGCTGGTAAATCTCAGTAATTGTTGCAAGCAAATTTTTGAATAGTTTTCATACATCTTCCAGTATCAATTTATAGGAAATTCCAGTCATTTTATTGCTGACTAAATCGAGCTTAATATAGGTAATTGCACCCCACACCTTCCCTACTGAGATGACTACTCAAAAACACTTCCTCCTTTCTTAAATCTTGGAAATTGTAATTGTAGGCCATCAAGATTGAATTTATTTTTATCTGAAAAACTACTTCTTTCCATTAGGAAGTCCAAGACATTTTGTCACGCGTAAAAATCAGTTGTGCACTTTGACAAGGCTTAGTCAACGGTGGTTTTTTCTTTAGTTGTACGAAAGCATTTTCGATGCTGACTTTGAATCTGTGCGGATTATTAGTCGCTTTTCTGCAGCAGTGGTTGCCTTGAATGTACGCCATGATTTGTTTCTTATAAATTGTGTACTACGGTTTTACTTCTTCCAATTTTTTCTGCAATCTAACGAATGGAATACTTCTTTTCTCTGAAGGTTAGAATTTACCCTTTTTTCTTTGCCCGTAAGCGTCTTCCTGGTTCCCATATTAACTTGTGTTTTACAAAAAAAAATTTAAATTAAATCTTCAAAATAGTATTGAATTTGAACCGAATATTTCAACTTAAGGCCGAACTGTCCTCAAACAAATCACCCATGAAATTGTTTACAATTTTTGCCTATCTCCCTAGTTCTTTGATTTCGGAATAAAATAATACCCATAGCAAACCTGGAATGACTTGTGTTTTCTTCATATACGTACATACATGAATATCTACTTCGTACTCTGTTTCATAAAATAATAGGAGAAACAGATTAATTTATATGGTCCATATGTACACATTTGTATTTGTCATTTAATCCCGATATATAGATAATTATTGTATGAAACCTATATAGATTTCTTGTTTTTTATAGCTTCCATAAAAAACCAATGGCTGAGAAAGATTTTCTATGTGAAATTGACATGGAATTCTGAAATTTTATATGATATACTTTCTTCACAGGAAATAAGAAAAAAAATTATAACACTCATAGATTCTATAATCATTACTAATATACTACATTTCAACGATATAGTCATATAGTTCAGCTAGTAAAGAAAGGGTAAACTCGACCATCAGAATGGAGTCTGTAATTTATGCTATATCGTACTAACTGGTCTGCTGAGTGATTGAGGTTTAAAATAAAATTTCCCACATAAATACATCTTACCGACCTATGACATCGCATACAATTAAAAATGTTGTCATCTTTTCGATGATAAGTGGAAAGCTGCGCTGTTAAAAAAGCTATACCTCAGTCTGTAAAGTGTATGTTAGCTGTCTGTAAACTTCAGTTTATGCAGGCTTGCCAGTGTAGAAGAAAATGAAATTATGTGTGAAAAAAATTGGTGTTTCTTAGAGAGTTCTGCGAGTATTTCTGACTATTTACAATTTTTGTTTTGAATCTAACATTTTCCCCAAGAGAGCAAGCCTGATTTTATCTTATGGTATTTGCAAATGAATCTTCTTTAGTATGCAAAAAAATAATCAATCAGCATTTTTGAGAATCGATAATTTTTCTCATAAAAATTGTCCAGTATTGAAAATGGGTCACCATATTCACGCAAATATTTAACTGCATATCTTTCATCATAATTTTCAAATTCATCTAAAATTGCAGCGAGCAAACCACAAAACACAATCGGGTATGTGCTAGAAATTACCGACGTTTTTGTTGTTAGACGTTTTCAATTGCGTCCAAAACAAAAAATCTAATTGTGCGACAATTTACAGTGAACAGCTAATTGAAAAGTGTATGTGATTTTGTGAGATTGCCAGCATTGTTTCGCTTGTTTTACTTGAATTTAAAAGACCTTTTTTGTAAAATGCTAATTTATACTTAACACAACTGAAAAATGTTATATTCTTTTATAAGCTACAGATCATGGTACTTTTTTTCCTTTAATAACTTCAGACAAGGGAGAATTTAAACAAATCGTCTATAAAAAAACTATCCGATTTCAAAAACGTCAAAAGCGGTTTCTAGCACAACTAAAAATGGAATTGGTCTTTGAATTGAGACAATAGCGGTTTCTACCACATACCCGAATATCATGCATTTCACAGTTCAATAACAGTGTGCACAAGTTTAACATATTTTTATGCTATGACAATGTTCTCATCATCGCAAACAGCCATTAACAGCCAATAGCCACTCTATAAGGCATTAACAGATAAACAATTTGTCATCGCCTTGTAAATTAACAGAATGTGGGTTTAATGAATTGTAAAACTGTTAATAACAGCAAACGGTTAACTGACTAATAAACTGCGCAGTTTTTCGTGTTTTTTTTTTTTAAATTTTTCTCGTTTTTGTTAATAGCATTAAAATAAAATTTCAAATATACTGAACCTGTTTTTAATTAATTGTCTGGCTAAAACGCCTTTCGTACAGATATGGATACTTAAAATTGTACTTTTAATAATTCTCTTTATTATTAGAAAACGGTCGGTAGTTCAGTAAATATTGTTTTTTTGGATTCGTACTTTTTGTAGTCGCTGTCAGCCGACCGATTGTCACCTACATATGTAAAGTGTATAAAAACTTTGGTAGGACCCAAAGTTACGTGAGGTTGTTCTTGTTTATTTATTATATTTAAATTGATGATTTTTTGTTTATTGTTTTTTTTTTTGTGGTTTTTTTTTAAATAAATTCCTTTATTTTTTTGTCTTTTCTGTTCAATATGTTGCTATAAAGGTACTTGAAGTGAATATTATTTGCAGGATTTTTCATTAAGGTTTTAAGGTCTTTAATACTTATCAAATTTGTTTCTTAAACATTTTTTTCTTTTTTTTTTTGTTTTGTTTTTAACTTTATGTTTTCTTTTATTAACATTAATTTTTTGTATTTTTATTATTTTGCAAAATAAATTTAAATAAAATAAACAACAAGCAAAAAAATAAAATATGACGAAATTAATTTATTATTTTTATTATTTTCAATTTATGTCATTTCATTTATGCGTTTTGTTCTAAAATCGGTTTGTAAACATATTAGAATTAGGGGGGATACTTATAATGTCAAGTGAAATTGATTGTATGCGACCTAGTATATGACTTTTAATTTGCAAGAGGAAAGAAAAGTGAAATAAATATTGCTTAATTGATTCGAAATTTTCTCATCCAAATTGTTCCATACTCTTGTATACAGATAACCAAATTAATCTTATAGATTCATTAGTTTCCCTTTAACCTTAATACTGGTAATGACGAGTATTATGCCTGTTGACTTAGTGGTTGCAGAGATAAGTCGACTGTTAGTCGCTAAGAAGAGCACTGGCGAGGCGTAAACGAAACTGTAGAACACGTCTTTCTGCATTGCCCGAGATTTGTTGTTGTCAGGTCAATGGTCGCAGCAGCGTTTGGAGAGGCACCGACTGTGGCGAATTACGGTCACCACATGTACCAATCCAAGTGGAACTGGGACGCGGAAAGTCAGGCGGCAGCTCAAATCATGACAGAGCTGCGCCGAATTGAACGATTGCGACGATTTCAGACAAACGTTGAAGTAATAGGTCTTTAGTTTGATATCGACAAGAAGTTGTAACGTACATTTCTAACTGATTTACATGGGGTAGAAGCAGACTTTGAGCAGATATGCTCACCCTTTCCTCCTTGACGTAGTGGGTGAGTCAAGTCCCACACTTCGAAAAAAAAAGTAGAAAAAAACCTTCATACTTATATAATGAAAGATGAAATGAACTTACTCAGTTCTAAGCATAGAGCATGTCAAATCGGAAATTTATTTTTTCCAAAGAAAGACAGGCATGATGACCTGCTTGGCCGCTCATGATATATGAATGAGTGGTAGTATTATCTTTATGCATATAAATATTTAATGATAACATATCATTCAAAATCTAAACAATCTTGGCGATTCTCATGTTTATTTGTGTTGATTTTCTTCTAATTTTTGAGTTTTTGAGATATCATTCAGGAATTTTAAAAATTTCCCTTACGACATGTATTATTTTCTATCATCAATGGAAAATTGTTATATCGAAGTTGGAAAAGAAGATACGTGTGTGTTATAAGAATTTTCGACTAATCATGCATCAAGCATCCATCGATAACACTGGTGTGCATTGGAAAATTTTTTTGATTATTTTTATATGCTAGAATCTATAAACTAGAACCTTCTGATTCAGACTTGTTCACAGTCAAATATAACGGTAAAAGAATATGTATTTCAACAAAACCAAAATGCAGTTATATGTAGGTATGTATGTATTGATTAAAAAATTCCATCAAACTTATAGGAATTATGTTTAAAGAAGTCTGTTAGCTTTGAGTGTATCTTCTTCTTTTTTGAAATCACAAAGGGTCTTCTTCTAAAATGTTTACTAATTGGTTTTGCCAAAGCAAGGAAGGCATTGTTCTAAAAAATAGTTCATCTGCTTAATCAGTATCAACAGCCAAAATTACAGCAATTTGCCTTCACTTCATTGTTCTTCTTCAAACAGTTTATTGATGACATATCGATAGTTTCTGAAACTCTGGCTTGCTTAAGAACTTTTGGCCACAATTTCGTCCAACTGGTATTCAGAGTTAATGATTTTATATTGTATTTTTTACAGTCTAAGCAGTCCTCTGTTGAAAAGAACTTCCAAGCATCTAACACGTGAATTTCAACAATTTATTCATATATTTATCCGCATTACATATAAGAAGCTCTGCTGTATTTTCTAGTATTATTTTTATACTTATTATTTTCAAAAATTTGGCTTAAATTATTCATTGAGACGTACGTCAATTACTATGTCTAGCAGTGCTTGAATAAATGAGCACTGGACCAGGATAAATGGTCAGTCAAAGGGGTCTCCACATTACAAGAAATAGGATTGCTGGCATCTGGGTCAGCCAAGATGGACTTAGTATTCTACTGGGGTACATATAATTTGATATCAACGAAAATAAATGCATAGACCTATTGGATAATGAGTTAGTACTTAGAATTTGCAGGTCAGCAGGTAATGGAGATGATGAAATATATCAGCAGGATAACACACCAATGTACAATGATGTCTAAGCACAAATCACTAAGATATTTTAAAGTGAAAACGTGTACACATATCAGAATTTGACACTCTTTCAGAAATATAACAAAAACATTTCGCCTATATTTTTAATACATCTCGTATCTCGTGACTCAAAAGCCGTAAAGCCAAGCAAAAACGACGTTCATAATACAGCAAAATAAAGATCCTATCATAAGAAACCTGAAGATTCTAATCTATAGATTCTATTGTATGTGTATTCTTCAATGCAGGCCTGTGTAATCATCACATCCCATTACACAAATTGATAAAGAAATCTGTGCTAATTAAATAATTTAAAATTAGAAATTCCAATTAATATTTATTAATTATTATATTTTGATATATATGATATAGTGTAGGTAGTGTGTATATTTTCTTATAAAATTAACAAAACAAAAAATAAAATTATAATAAAAATTAATGTAACAAAGAAGAATTGATAAAAATGATGATCATCATCAACTAAAAACTAAATTAAAAAACTAGAAAAAAAATTTTAAGTAAAAATATGTAATTTAAAAAAAAAAAAAAATTAAGAAAACAACAATAATCTTATAATTTAATAAAAAGAATATTTAATTGAAATTTCAATTAATTTAATTATCTGTTTAATTAATTAATTAATTCATATATTTTTTTTGTTTTCCTTTTTCTTTTTTTTTCCATTTTTTTTCTTTGTATTTTTGCTACTTACATATACACATATTTCTATATATTGTATTTAATTAATTAAATCATTAATTAACTAATTAATTTAATTATTAATTTTAATTTATTTATTTATGTATATTTATGTATAACTGTTGGCTTGAACTAAAAAACAAATTTTATATAATAATAAAAAATTTTAAAAAAAAAATAATTTTTAATTAAATGAAAACTTATCATTCTTCACATATTATGTCACACATTCTGGGTAGGGGAAGGGAAGGAAGGGAGTGATCAACAAAGTGTGATATTGTGTAACAAGGGATAATCATTTTTATATTACCAACTGCTAATAGGAGCCCTAGGTATGTGTTACGTGTATTATTGGTTAGATTCAATATTGATATGTTAAGGAAACAATTTGTCGACCATATTAAGAGGAGGCACTCAGCTCAGGTATCACAATATTGTTTACAAATAGTAAAATGCTAGGTTAAACAGACTTCAAACGTACTATGTGTAAAGCAAGTTCCGTATGAGACATGCATATTGTACTTGTTAAAACGACCGTTTGGCATCTGTGGTTTATATATTTATACTCTTCACGGGAAAACTGTGTTCTTTGTTGATACTCAAACTGTAACAAAGAGACAATAGTGATGCTAAGAAAGGAAAGTTGGATGCAACCCAGAAAAGCGTGAAGAGTATTACCTACATCTTTGGCATAGCCATTGATAACCTTCTTTCTGATTTATCATACAAAACCACTAATCAACCAACAACCAGCACATCGCCGGAGAAATTCTGCATTATCATTATCAAAGTCGAAATTTCAAGAAGTTTGTATACTGATTACTTCGAAATCACGCAACGTATTTTGATACGGTTAACACTGTCATCTAAAGAATTTTCGTAGAGTGGTTTTCAGGTACATAATTGGTAATTGATTCAACAATAAACATATATCATTCATTTTAGTCATCATACATATAAGTTTTTTTAAAACCAAGCACAATAATTTGTTTACATTTCTTCGTTGTTAATGCTATGATTTTTCTTGAATTTTGTGAGTTGTCGTAATTATTAGTGCGCCACAAGAGTATTGCGGTATTTACTCTTTTCTTTCTGTATTATGATAATGATATTCAATGAAAGCTTAGCAATAGAGAGAGAGAGAGAGTGTGTACAAAGATATATTGTAAACAAACTTTATAAAAAAAAAAATATAAAATAAAATTTCTTGCTATCAATAGTAATATTTTCTAAATTTTTAAAATAAAAATGGAAATTGCACCCGTGCAAATTAGGGTGGATTTCTAGCTGTTTTATAAACAATAGATGACGAGTGAGTGATATGGTTGAATGAAAAGATTGAATTGACTTAACGGGTGTTAAATACAACAATCAACAACTAAAACGAGAACGAAGTCAGTCAGACTGCTATGCTTTGTGGGTTGTTGATACACAAATGTTACAGTCAGTGACAAGGATCATGACATTCGTGTGACATAATAAATAAACAAATAAAAACAAAACACAAATTAAAAAATAATTACACATGTACAGACATACATATATGTTTTTTGGGTTCCTTCCTTTCCTTTCATTTCGTTTCTTTTCTATCATTGTTTCATTGTTTAATTTTTTTGTTTTGTTTTTCTATTTTGTTCACAGCATTTCGACTAAAATATAACAATTTTTTCTTTAATATATTAAAGTATATTTTTTTGTTTTTTTTTTACATTTTCTTGTGTGTTTTCATATTGTTTATATTTCTGGTTTTGTTTTGTTTTGATAAATGTTTAACACAAATTTAAATTAAAAAAATATATGTACATATATTTATATATTGCACAATTTTTAAACAGTTTGTTTTCAATTATTTAATAAATTGTTTGGTTTCTTCTAATTAAAAAAAAATAAAAAAAACTATGTGGTACCCTTCATACCATACCAATTTCTTCATCTCACTTTATATGTAGTAACCAACCAACCGTTTAAAAGATTAACAACAAAAGGTTACTGACTGACTGATTGGTTAAGACTTCTTCCATAACATTAAACATCAACAAATCCATTATCATTCGGACAGACAGAAAGGTCATAATAGTATGTCCATTTACACTAATTGTGATTGATTTTCTCAACAATTTTATACAGGCTAGTGTTAGTCAATATATTCAGTCATCAGATTGAGCGAACTTTCGATTCTTTTTGGTACTGACAGTGAAGTCCAAGCAGAAACACACAGTTGACATGACATGAGTAGCACTGCGTTGGCATACTACCAATCGATATGGACATACAGTATACTATAAATGGGTTACTCATCCTTCTATTCCATTTCATGCTATTCCCTTCTATTGCTTTTAAATTTAAACAAAATTCTATTGTTCTTTCCATAGCAGGTGTAAAGGGTGTTTAAAAACCGATATAACCGATTTTCTAATTAATTTTTCATATAACATATTCTATAAGTGATTTGTATATATATATATATATATTTTTGCTATTTGAGTAGAAGATATAAAAAGGGGCGTCCAAAATCTACGTAGCATGTTACACTTGGAGCAACATTTATCGAGTATCAGTTTTGGTTATATATACCTATAAATGAAGGGGAGGTCTTACAATTATTGCAAGGTGATGAAATTGAAATTTCGTCACATGCGTTTGTATTATGATTATTATCATATATAGTATATAGAATATTTGTAGATATAAACATAGAAACAATTTTTTTTTTTTTTTATATATATACATAAAAAGTGACTGAGTGGGATAGCACGATATTGTTTTCTCTTTCGTTTTCTTCAATTCTATTCTCTTCGCTTAACATTTTAACACACCATGACATATGTAAAACAATGCACATTACAGACGATACTTTCGATTGCTCGATAACATGACTAATTTTAATTAATCTATACAATCGAATCAGTCGAACAGTCAACCATTCAAGCATTCAAACACTCGATCAGTTGATCTCTTGATGTTACCCAAAAAAGCTTAAAGACTAAATATATTTATTGATTTGTTGTTTGTTGTTTCTTTGTTTAAGGACTAATATTTTTTTTTGTTTTGTTTATTTCTTATAAGGCGCTAAAATTTCTTTGTGTTTTTTTGTATTTCATATATATATATGTATATATTCTTATATATAATTAATTAATTTATATAAATATTTATAAATGTTATGTTGTTTGTTTGTTTATTATTATATAATAATAATAATTATGCACTTAGTATAGTATATAGATGTATTTCAATCAATCAATCCATTAATCTAAAATTAGAAAAAAAAATCCTTGACTTTACATTTTAATGATCAAATTTTCTTAATAAATGAATTCATTTCTTTTGTATTTTATTCCTTATTCATCATCATCATTATATTTCATCTTTATCATTTATTTCTTTATTTATTTATACATGTATGTATAGTATATATATATATATGTATATAAACATCATTTGTGTGTTTTCTTTTTTTATATATAATTTTAGTTCTATTTTCTTAAATAATTTTCCCTTTGCTTATATATTTTGTTTTGATATATAATATTTATGTAAATTATTTTTTTGATACGCCGAAAAATGCGTTTGAGGCCCAGACTTTGACTAAAATTACAAAATTAAATAATCATAATAATAATGATAATATTTTAATTAATATATATGTATGTATAAATATAATAATCAACTTCCTCCTTCTCTTTAACTTCTTCTTTTTCTCTACACTTAATAAATACAATGATCATGTTAAAGCGAGAGATATATAGGTAGATAGAGACAGAGAAAGGGAGAGATTGAAATATAGTATGTGATACAACAGCAGATGTATATAATTTTATATATATATAAATAAATATAAATTTTTTTTATTTTTTCATTCATTCATTTTGTCATAAATTTTCTTCTTCATTTTTAACTAGAATTTTTTAATTTGTAATTTATATTTTTGTTTGGTTTTGTTAAAAAAAAAAAATTGTTGTTGGTTTTCCTTAATTTTTTTTTTTTTTTTTTTTAATTTTTCTTTAAGCATTTCTTTATTTATTTGTTTTTATCATTCACAGCGGGCGCTTAAAAGTTAATTTGCGAGTGAGTTACGAGTTTAATTTAATTTTATCTAATTTATTTTATTTATTTATTTTTTTATAACACATAATTTTTAAATTTAATTAAAAAAAAGAATTGAATTGAATTGAATAGAAATAAAATGATTTTCTTAATTTTATGTTATTAAAAACTAATTCATAAAAACAAAAAAAAAATAATAATTACAATAATAATTAAAATAAAATAAAATCAATTTAATATTTTTAATATTAAAATTTTGCATAATTTTCTTATATACAATATATATATTTTTTTTTTTTTTTTTTTACACGCAAAAATGTTTAGTTTTTATCATTATAAATATATATATATTTTTTTTATTATTTGTTTATCTGTATAAATATATAAAATAATTGATGCTTAACATTTATTTAATTTTATATTTATGAATAACAATTTTTCTCTTTAAAAAAAAAAAAGTCAAAATTTATAAGCAAAAAAAAAACAATTAAAATTTTATATTGTTAAGATTTCAAGTGATTGGATTTCTGATACCCTTCACTCTTGACTCTTCATAGAATTCACAAACTTTTCCTATTTCATCTATCTACATATGTTGCACTTTAGGTTCCGTAGAATCAATATCAATCAAAACCAATTGATCCAATCTAATATCCATTAAAATCACAAAAAAAAAATATACAATAAAATTGTAGAATAGTATAGAATATTCACATTTCACATGAAGGAAACCGATCAGATCAGATTAGATCAATTAATTGACAACTATGTTTATAAAGCATTAAAGGAAACCGATCTGATTCGATCCGATCAATCGAATGAAAG
This sequence comes from Amiota communis, assembly GCA_037043315.1. Taxonomy (NCBI): domain Eukaryota; kingdom Metazoa; phylum Arthropoda; class Insecta; order Diptera; family Drosophilidae; genus Amiota; species Amiota communis. The sequence continues at coordinate 17,326 of JBAMAV010000927.1, forward strand.
CTCATAATGTTAACTAGAGACATGTTCCTGTTTTGTACGGGTGTATTAGACAGCCAATTACCATTTCTCCATCAGTTTCATCGTTCTTCATATATAAAATCTTAATTAAAATTAATTAACACGTTTTATACATGAACTTTTCGGACAAAATTCCTTGAATTACAGTGAAAATAGTATCAAAAGCCGGAATTTTGACTTTGCTTTATACTATATATCAGCATTTGTCTATGTCTCTTCTTCGTTCATCTGATTAACTTGTATTTCATGCCGTTTTTTTTTTTTTCCTTCCAGAGTTCTCACCCGTAAAAGAGCCGATAAGAATGGATCCAACTACTCAACTTTTGTTGATATAATGAACAATCTTTGTCTTAATTTAATAAAGCTGGCATTTTCATTTCCTGTTCCCAGTGTGATCAAGTGATTAACTTGCATAATTGGTTTTGAGTTTTGTTATCATCATCATCATCATCACTCGGGACCAACCAAACCCAACAATAATTGGTTAACTGGTTTGCGTGGGTCATCATCTAGGTCAACTAAATGAATCAATAACCAAACATATGCTACTACAGCTGCTGCTGCCTACATATTGAAACTCTGCTGCTGCTTAGTGAAGGATATCATCTATCATCATCATCATGAACTATCATCTATATGTTTATCTATTTTTCTATAATTTAAAATTAATTTAACAATGACAAAAAAAAATAATTAGAAGACAATAGGGGAAACCTTTAAGCGCATTGATTGCCTATAATCTTTTATCCTCATCCTTTACGATATACAACAAAGACTAAGCGTCTTCTTCTAGTAATTTATACAATGTATATATGTATGTGTTATGTTCTGTGTTTGTGTTTGTTTGCATGTGTCTGGTTCGTACATATATCGAATATTTGTATTTGTATTTATATTTGTCACTCACTTCATCATTCTTGTTTTACTGTTGCTGCTGCTGCTGTTGTTGCTGCTGATGATGATGATGATAATGATAATGATGTTGCAAGTATTGTTTCATTGTTGGGATCTCATCTTCATAAAATTAATTATTTAAATTTAATTTTATTAAATTTCATTTGAAATCAACGCATCCAAGTTGATTTGCGCTTGATTTTTGTTCGTAAACTTCGCAAGGATTTGGTTTTTTTGATTTGTGTTGTTAATGCTGCAGGTAAAGCATTTAAATAATGTACGGCAGCATGGTGATGATGATTAAGATAAGATGTTGTTGTGGACCCTCCTGATGATCCTGATATTGGATGTGTTAAATGTGTTTGTTGTTGCTGTTGTTGGTGGTGGTGGTGATGACTAACAACACCGGCACCAATAACAATATTTCCATTTCCATTACCATTACCATTTCCTAAACTATAATAACTTTGAGTATTATAGCCTTCATCAAGTAATAGATGATGACGTTGCTGTTGCTGCTGCTGTTGTTGATGTGATTGTTGTTGATGCTGATGTTGTTGTTGCTGTGCTGCTGCTGCTGCTGCAGCATAAGCAGCAACATTTTCTGCTGCACTACTAAGTAAAGCCATTTTGCTATTACCATTTGAATAGAAACCAATATTAGTTGCCACTGTTCCCACTGTTCCTGTTGTTGGATTATTATGATTGTTGTTATTGTTGCTGTTGCTGTTGCTGTTGTTGTTGTTGTTATTGTTATTATTATTCTCAATGCAAACACTTAAAATATGTTCCTCTTCAACACTAGTAGATGGTTGACGTTTATGTGGCGAACAATTACTGCTACTATTACTGCTTATGCTGCTTGTACTTGAACTATTGTGACCCGAAGAATTCTGATGATGATGCTGAAGCTGATTCTGATGATGGTTGTTGTGATGCTGTTGATGATGACGATTTTCAATAATCGTCGAAGAAGCGGCAAGTGATAATGATAGCAAAGCATCAACACCATCACGATGACGTTGTTGATCTTCCAATTCCTCAGGTGTTATATTATTGTGACTAATCAAATTGAAAATTTGAAAAACAAGAAAAAAAAATGATTCATTTATATTGATTGATTGATTGATTGATGATGACTTATGACTTACTTTTCTTCACTGCTTTCATAAGCTGCATCCGATGAGGCACAATTACTTTGATTATCAAGGCAACCAGCAATATTATTTTGTTTTTGTTGCTGCTGCTGCTGCTGCTGTTGTTGCTGTTGTTGATGATGGTAATGATTATGATGATGTAATGGTGGCATTGTTGATGCTGTAGTTGTTGTTATTGTTGTTCCATTGCTGCCATTACCACCATTGATTGTCGTCGTTGTCATGCCTCCTCCATTAGTTAAAGGTGTTGAGGCTCCACTGCCTGCATTACTACCACCACCAGCGGAATATGTATGATCCTCACTAGGTGATGATGTTATGACAGGTGCAGCAGCATTACTACTGCTACTGCTGTTACTTTAATATAAACAACAACAATAGTAAATACAAAATAAATAAGGATTCATTTTTATTTCTTCTTTTCTTACCCATTTTGAAATGTTTCAACAAAGACTTTTGGTCCATGTTTAAGGGCTAGCATAGCTGCAGCAGCATTGACATCATCAATGCTATCAGCACCGCAATCACGTGCTAAATGTTCAATGCTTTCATAATTGCTAAAAGGTCCAACTATTAAACTGCCAACTCCACCACCTCCAATACCACTTCCACCATATTTATTATTATTAATGATGTAGCAGTTGTTGTTGTTGTTGGTTGTTGTACTATAATCGGACGGAATTTCATCATCAGGAAGATCATATAAAACAACATTGTTATGTTGTTGTTGCTGCTGTTGTTGTTCAGCACTGCTGATATCTCTAAAAGCTTTTGATAGATTCGGAAAAAGTTTGGGATCGAAACGTGAATTTGATGATGTCGTTGTGCCTACTCCTCCTCCTGATGCTGCTGCTGCCACTGCTGATGTTGTTGATAACGATGATAATGATGGTGATGATGATAAACTACCATTTCCGCCACCACCACCACCAGCACTACCAATAACAACAACAGTATTTGAAGATTTAATGCCATTAGTTCCAAGAATTCCAATTCCAGCACCATTACTACTACTACTATTCATATAATTACTGCTACTACTATTATTGTTGTTGCCACCATCAATGATATCATAACCAGTTGTTATATTATTTATGTTTGATCCTCCTCCTCCTCCTCCAGCATTACTGCCACCAATGTTGGTGGAAGAAACATTACCACCACCATTACCGCTACCATTAGGACTCTTAAGTGTTATTTTATCAACAGCTGAATTCGGGAAAAATGGTGAACGATTTAATGCTTGTATAAGATTTTGTCTTTGATTCGGTTCAACACGCCACAAAGAACCTTTACCCATATTCTGCAAATTATAAATATAAAATGTCTATTAATTCACATCAGAGAGAGGAACTGTGAGTAAATGATTGAGAGAGTGTGATAGAGAGAGAGAGAGAGAGAGAGAGAGGGAAGAAATTATCAAATAGTGTTCCTGTACTTACTGGTGCCTTTTCAACTTTAACAAAACTTTTATTCAATGAAAGATTATGACGAACACTATTCTTCCAACCAGTTGGTGCTGTCTTAAAATAAGGAAAATGTTGAACGATCCATGCATAGATTTCTTTAACCGGTAAAGCTTTTTCATTCGAACCCTCAATGGCCATAAATATTAAAGAACTGTAAATAGATAATAGTAGAATAAATCAATCATTGTCATTAACATCATTATGGTTATATAAAAAAAAGTCATTGCATTTTTTTTCTCATACTACTATGATTTCCTAATACGCTCTGGGTCAAAATTTACACAGTAGTAGTAAGTGTATTAATCACAGATACTATTCAAATCATGCTACATATGCCCAAGTATCGAGGAAAGGTTACTTTAAGAGCAATACCAAATCAAACGTTATGCAAAGATTCCTCCTGCCTGACTCAGAGTCTGTCTGGTTGTCGCTTGTCGACCTACAATATACAATGTAAAGCTTGACTAATATCAGGAACAGTTTTTCATTTCGAGCATATTCGTCATTGTCGTATGCCATATCAGAATGGCCAGTTATCCACCAGTAGATATATTGAATGTAGTTAGTTTAGTGTTGCCAGACCGTATTATTAAGCTTTTTAACTGGCGGCTAGCTATCAACAAAGATTATCGATATGTTTCTACTGTTCTTCCCACCCCATGGTGTGTATCACCTTTCCCAGATCACTGACTAAAAAACACTGCAACATATATGTACATATTGTAGGTAGTTGATTTGCTAGCTCCTCTGAACTATCATCACTATTTGCACACACTATCCGCACCATTGTATCCCGCCGTTCAATTTGCTTCCAATTATTTTAAATCCTGGCTTAGTTGTTACGTTTCCCACATATGATTCTTCATGTTAGAAACATAAATGCAATGCACACAACTGAAGCGCATGCTCGCAAACATTTGATACCACAATATTTTTGCGTAATGACTTTTTTTAAACAATAATATTTTTAAGTGAATTGTGGATTGACAGATCATATTGAGATTGATTGAATTAATACACACCTGAAACTATATGGTGGCTTATTGTTGGTGTGCACTAAGGGATCATATGGCACATTATTTGGATGTTTTTGTTTTTGTGGTGATCCACCTCCACCTCCACCTCCTCCTCCTCCTTGTTGTCCTTGATTGTTGACGCTACCGCCTCCACCACCACCAACATTATATGCAACAACAGCAGCAGAAGCAGAATTGTTTCCATTTAGATTTTTGTTTACTGGTGATGATAACATTTGGTGTTGCTGCTGTTGTTGTTGCTGCTGTTGCTGATGATATTGTATACGATTTCCTCCACCACCACCGCCGCCACTACCAATACCAATTGAAGTATTTGAATTATTTGTAGATACTTCAAAATCTTTCAAAGAATCATTATCAAAACTTGAATAAGAGGTGGGACTACGCATTATTATATTATGCAATTGTTGAATATTTCCAGTAACAATTCCATTTCCATTGCCACTACCTCCCGATATATTCGATGATGATGATGATGATGATTGTTGCGGAGGTGGTAATGTCGTCGTTAATCCTAATCCTGGTTGTTGCTGTTGGTGTTGCGGTGATAATGGCGCCTGCTGTTGAAGAATTGTTGTTCCTTGCGTTCCTTGAAATGTTGTAAAATAATCTTTAGCATTTAAAGGTTGCGGTTCCGGTGATGAGGATATTATAGTGGGCGAACTGCAACACAAAAATAAAAGAGAAAAGAGAAAAGAAAGAAATTATTATAAATATTTAGAGAAATTTATGATTGTACATTAGATCTCATAGAAAATTATGCAAAAAGTGATCAGAGAGATTTGAATGTTCATAAAATTCTACTGTGAAAATACTAAAAAATCAGACTAGTTGATTTACCCATATCTGTCTGGCATGTCTGCCTGTATGTATGCAAACTAGTCCCTCAGTTTTTTAGCTAGAGAGCTGAAATTTTGTTTTTTACCATACGCTGCACGAAATCAACCGAATCGGACCACGAGGAAGATTGAAAACATTGATGGTTTGTATGGAAACATCGATGTTTTGCCAGCTCTACTAGGAGGGGTACCTCTCATACAAACTCAAATTCAAATTAATGTTCTTATTAGAAAAAGTTTTTTCTTTTCTATTGTATCGAAATGAAATTTGGACACTGAAAGTGTCTGATGCATATTCACCAACCATGTAAATTTCAAGATCCTAGGATTGCTAGGAGGGGTACCTCTCATACAAACCCAAATTCAAATTAATGTTCTTATTAGAAAAACTTTTTTCTTTTCTATTGTATCGAAATGAAATTTGTACACTGAAAGTGTCTGACCCATATTCACCAATCCTGTAAATTTCAAGGATTACTGGATCGTTTAGCTTCAGGTCTCAATGTTGAAATGTATGAGATCTATTAGGAAAGAGAAGCTTCAAAAAATTGTTGGAGGAAAGCATTTAGAGGAGAAGAAGAAAATTAGCAAATAGGTTTTTTGGTCATTAACGAATAATTTTAGCTAAGGAGAGAGAGAGGGAGAGAAAGAGAGATAAATGATGCTTGAAAATTATCATCATATCTCCTAAATTATTGTTTCATTTATCAATTACATAATATGTGTTATTCCTCTTGGAGAATAATTCCAGAGTTGATCAATTGAATTTCAGATTCGACCATGATGATAAATGATTGTGTTTTTATGTACTTGTAGTGCAAGAGGCAAGCGAGGAGATGATGATGTTGATGATGATGATGAGAAGATTGTACTTACATAATATGATGATGATGGTGATGATGTTGCTGTCCATTGGCTTGGACGATTGTATAACCAGCTGGGATGCCAACAGTTGTTCCACTTAATAGAGATGGTGCTTCAATAACAGAGATTGTAGCAGCACTGCTAGTATTAGCATTTGTTGCTCCTACTATTCCTATTGCTGTTGCTGCTCCTGTTGTTGTTGGTGTTGGTGTTTGTGTTTGTGTTTGCGTTGAATAATTTACAACAACTGGCGGCGTCGTTGACGTCGACGAGTGAGGACTGGGTGTATAGAAGGCTGATGATGATGATGGTTTTAAAATGGTGACATTACCAATGGGACTGCTGTTACCATTAGAACTATTAGCACCACTCGTACCGGCACCAGTTGGTGAGGACGACACAACTGTTATGGTAGATGCAACATTGTTTATAATGCTTGATGAAAAACCATTGGAATTACTACCATGATCCACAATATGTACATTCATTTTTTCACGTAAATATTTCTTGTGAGGATGATGTGTGGTTACATTGCTACTGCTGATGTTGCTGCTACTACTACTAGTGTTGCTAGTATTATTATTATTGTTGTTGTTGTTGTTGCTGATGATGACTTGCTTGTGTCCTTGATAGACAACATTTGTTGTGTTGTTGTTGTTGTTGTTGCTGTTGTTACCATTAGTAACCAATGTGGCTTGTTGCAATAACAATTGTTTACCATTTATCGATGCCAATGACGGGGAGTGGGAGGAGGAAGATGATGATGAAGAAGTTGGTGTTGCAATTGATGTTGTTGAGGCTGCCGCCAATACAATCAATGATGGCGATGCTGAGTTCGAGTGTGAGGATGTAGTTGTGGATGAAGAGGATGTTGCTGCTGCTGATGTTGTTGAACTCATATAACCACTTAGATTTGTTGGTGTTATTGTTGTGGTTCCATTGCTACTATTTGTTCCACCACCACCACTATTAAGAATCTGTTGCTGTTGCTGTTGTTGTCTTTGGTTACTTGTCAGAAAACCACTGCCTGTGGCTCCTGTTGGTTGGATTGCTCCACCAACACTTGAACCATTTCCATTAGTATTTGCCTTGTATTCGACAACTGTTGTTGTGCCACTGGGACCCACATGTACCGTTGTTGTTGTTGTTGCAGCTCCATAAACATCCTTCTCAGGCAAATGATGGTAACGTTTGTTGCTGCTCGCTATAAATTGTTGTTGGAAATCACTAACACTTAATGTGGTTATTTGTGTTTCACTTAGATCCTGAGGTTGCATATTACTGATGTTGTTGGTTTGATTGCTGTGGTTGCTATAATTGCTATGGTTGCTGTTACTGTTACTGTTACTGTTGTTGTTGTTGTTGAGTGTTGTAATTGGAGATGTTGTTGTCGTTGCAATAACTTGCTCCTCACAAGCAACATGCGTTGGCAACTCTTCAATAATATCACCCACTATACAAATATTGGCAACACTTATGCCACCATCGCTACCAACAGCTAATGGACTATTATTTCCACTACAACTACCGCCACCACCACCACCATCATCACCACCATTTGGATTAGTAGTAGTAGTAACAACAATTCCAACATCACTATTACTAACACCACCACCATCGATTCGTTTTTGTTGTTGTATTGTATTGCTAGCAACAATTCCTTTTATTAAATTGGTATCATTAAGCCAGGCTAAAGGTTTAAGCTCTTCATCTTCAGCACCACGAACTCTCCGTGATGTTGCTACTTCATCACCACCATCACCACCACCACCAGTGGTTGATTGGTTAGTCGTTCCTGTTATTGTTGTTGCTCCTGCTACTAATAAATGTTGCGTTGTTTGTGTATCTAAAGCAATTGCAGTGGTGGTGTTGCTATTACTGCTGCTGTTGTTGTTATTATTATTATTTCCGCCACCACCATTTACTTCCAATGGTTCAGTGGCCAATAAAACAATATTGCCAACTGCATTACTATTATTGTTTGTGTTACTGTTGCTGTTGCTGTTAGTGTTGGTGCTACCATTGCCAGTTTTTGTTGCTCCTCCTGTTGCCGTTGCTGTTACTGCTGTCAATGTTGCTGGTAATGGTCCTTCATATGGGGTCAATTGACCATTTTGTTGCATAAAAACATATTTTGATGTTGCTGACGACATATTGTTGTTGTTGTTGTTGTTGTGACTTAAACTATTGTTGTTGTTGCTATAATTCAATATTGTTGTTGCTTTGGTTGCTGCAATTAATGTGTTTAGATTGTTGTTGTTGTTGTTGTTGATGTTGTTATTAGTATTATTTGTTGCTGTTGTTGTGGTTGTTGCTATCGCTGCACGTACACCATTTGTTGTTGGTGTTGATGTTGCAGCAATTGTTACTCCACCGCCTGCTGTTGTTATAATCCTTGGATGCAGATTGTATAATCCCCCAGCTCCTGCTCCTGCACCTGCACCTGATCCTCCACCAGCAGTGGTTGTTGCTCCTGTTATTGTTGATGTTGTTCCTGTTGTTGTTATTAACAATTGTGTTGTTCCATTCTCTGGCATCATTCTATTAAATAATAGAAATAAAAAAACAAAATAAATAAATGATAAAATGATTTAATTGAAGATAAATAAACATATGTTCAAATATTCATATTTTCACAATCTACAAAAACATGCCACGAGGATCACAAACCAATTTTGATCCAAAGTATGCGGAATAATCAGTTTATAAGGACCTGTCGGCGCACAATGCAAACGTTTGTACAACCGAACGCAACAATTGATTTCGAACAAATGCATTAAGGCAAAGATAGGAGCGTCGTCTTTATACCACTGACGCACACAGAACCGACAGCACGTGCAAGCTACATACAATCTACATTAATGCGTTCTAAGTAAATACATTCGTTCGTCTTAAGTTTGAATATGAATCTGACATTGAATATTCAAATAGTAGCCGACATTCACAGTCAGTTGGTTCGATTGTTTTAAAACCAGTGACATTGTTGACACTCACGAGCTCATCATCAAAGCCAACCCAACCCCACTTACTATATCTAACGATCAATTTAAATGTCGAGACATCAGAATCCAGCGCAGTGATAACACAATTCAAATAATTGCAAACACATACCGTTCGTAGTACATTAGAAACAATAATGTGCAAATCATTCAAGATACTCATCGACTATATGATCCATTGCAGTTTTTTTGGGAAAGAGAACATTTACGCCTATTAGAGAAAATGTCTGAATCCACGTATTGGGTCCAACTGTAATTAAAAACCATTCAGGTAACCATATAAGTATAAAAAAAAACAAATTTCATCAATTCAGTTCAGCCGTTTAGAAGGACAAGAGTAACAAATCTCATCTAGTAACTGTCCATTTATTTTGCATGCACAATTATTTTGTTATTTCCTTTCAAACATCGTACCATAGTAAAAACTCAATCGGATAATACATTGTATGAACAACTCAATGGATCGTGCTTTACTCTATTTATTTATTTATTTTTATTTTATTTCGCTCTATGGTTGCTCTTCTTACATTTTCGCTGATGATACAGCGAAATGTTGAAGCCCTTCATGACTACTTCACAAAATGGACGATAATGATCAATCCGGACAAAACTCAAGCCATCTATTTCACTAGGAAAAGGAAAACCATATTTATATACCCTAGGAACAAAGTATACCTGGGAGTTGTCTTAGATCCTAATACCATTTTTAAGGACCACATTGCTTATATCATTAATATAGTAAACTGTTCCATTAGAATTGTGTATCCCTTTATAAACAGAAACTCTCTCTTTAATATTGACAACAAAATGTGCCTCTTCAGATTCAGTTTTCTTCTATGGGCCCCCAGTTTGGGTGGATATCTATTGAAGACATTTAAACAAACTGCAAGTTATGTTTAATAAATTGATTAAACTAATTTTCGGCCTACCATGGCACCACTATGCCACCGACTTGCCTAAGCAAGCTACTTAATATTGAAATGGCATTTGACAGGCTAGTGTCTGGCTAAAGCAGAACTTCATTGATAGATGTAGATGCTCTACTTATCCATACATATCAATGATATTATTAAACATTAATAGATTTAAGTTTTTCACATTAGCTCAATATTGACGGATTGACTTGAGTGAACATGTCTTCGTAACGTCAATTCAGTACAATTTTAACCATTTTGTTGATCCTGGGACAGTGGAAGATCGGATGGAAGAACATATCGGTTATAAACGACCAAGACGTTCCAATGTACTGGTTGAAGTGGTCTGAGGGAGCGTTGCCCGAAACCCAAGTGTCGTATCGTCATTACGCTCAGCATTTTGGAGTCAGTGGAAACACTTTGCATTGCATTTTGAATGATGATTTGCTTTTGTTTTCGTATATAAAGTGTCATTAACAGAATACGGCCAAATAGTCGCTCGAATTGTTGACACTGAACCTGATTTTTGGAAGCAATTATTGATGAACGTCGTGTCCTATTTGTCCCCATTTGGGGAACGGAAATTTCACACGAGTTCCATGAAAAACCATTGCATGACGAAAAAGTGATTGTTTGTGTCAAAACCATCATTGTTCACTAATTTTTCAGTGAAAACAAAACAATCAATGGAAATCGATATCGGTGGGTGTTGGTTGGTGTATCTGCCCGTAAATACGTACAAGACCGTACGCCTAACCACACTGCAAATCAAACAATTCAATTTCTACAACGAAAATTTCCTGGGCGTCTGATGTCAAAAAGAGGCAGCATCAACAATATTTCCAAATTTTACCCCTCTGAATTTCTTTTTGTAGAGTTATTTGAAAAGCTAAGTGTACGCCAGCAAGCCTCACATCAAACATTCCTGCCGAAATCATGGCTCGAAAAAGTAATGGAAATCACAAAAGAGGCAATGGCAAAGGACTAAATTGAATAAAAAAAAACCGTCTATATAAAAATCGGGGTTTTTTTTTTAAGTTATTCAATGTTAACAGATCCTGCAGTATGTTTGGTGGCAAAAGTCCCTGTTTCGATAGTAATTCAGTACCCTCTTTTCTTATTACCTGGTGGGTATTGCATTCACCAGTCAAAGATGATGCAGAAGCGAACCAGTATGTGTGCGTTCCTATACTAAGTCAACGGTGTCATTTTGTCCCTATTCACACGACTGCAGAACGGTAATGCAGGCGGTGACAGTGACATCATGACTGGTGAACGGCAATGACCACTGCCAAGTAAAAGTGATAGAAATGGGACTACTGCTGATTCAAAGCCCCGAAACTGTTTTGGATCAAAGTTTCATATTGCATGGTAACGACATAAAATAAGGCACACCGTATTTATAAACTAAGTAAGTTGTAGCAATTGAGAAATCTTAATAAATATACTATTATGCGTTCATAATAGAGTTTTATGTATAAGGATTAAAGACAAATAATATATCAAAAACAATAAGAAAAATTTAATTTAATAAAAAATAATGAAAGTTATGAGGAATTCGGAAACATAAAAAATATTAAAATTGTCAAAGGGAAAGACAAAACATCTTAAAAACAGAACCAAATAATTCCGAAATTCGCTAGAAGCGAAGATTTAAATCAGAAAATTTAAAAAGAAAACAAAATGATGAACATTGCTTAAAGCATATGAACTTTTATACTACCGTCTACCAATATCCCAACCAATAAAAAAATTTAAAATATAATATAAGAAAAATTTAATTTAATAAAAAATAATGAAAGTTATGAGGAATTTGGAAACATAAAAAATATTAAAATTGTCAAAGGGAAAGACAAAACATCTTAAAAACAGAACCAAATAATTCCGAAATTCGCTAGAAGCGAAGATTTAAATCAGAAAATTTAAAAAGAAAACAAAATGATGAACATTGCTTAAAGCATATGAACTTTTATACTACCGTCTACCAATATCCCAACCAATAAAAAAATTTAAAATATAATATAAGAAAAATTTAATTTAATAAAAAATAATGAAAGTTATGAGAAATTTGGAAACATAAAAAATATTAAAATTGTCAAAGGGAAAGACAAAACATCTTAAAAACAGAACCAAATAATTCCGAAATTCGCTAGAAGCGAAGATTTAAATCAGAAAATTTAAAAAGAAAACAAAATGATGAACATTGCTTAAAGCATATGAACTTTTATACTACCGTCTACCAATATCCCAACGAATAAAAAAATTTAAAATATAAGATATTTGGAAAATGACAGGATAAAAGTTAAAAGAAAAACACCATTGTACACAAGGTTTTTATACCCCAACAAATAAAAAAAAATAAATAGGATAAAATTTAACAGAAAAAAAATCAAAACTAATTTACAAATATTGTATATTTATAACACAAATCAAACTTAAATGGAAAAGAAAAAAATAAAAAAATATATTGTTCAAAAGTGACCTAGGCATCAAAGTCTAGAACACAAGAATTTAAAAACAAAATATGCCAATGGATTTTAATTTCTTTTCCGAGATTCAGATCGAAATTTATAAAATACAAAATATAATAAAATAGTCAAGTCACTTCTAGAACAATAATTTTTATTTTTTATCTATCTTATCTATACAGTGGCGCAACAATAGGATGGCATGACAGCAAAATGCCACCGAGAAAGCGGTGAGCACATGAGAATCCTAACATTTATTATTACAACATTAAATCCAATTAAAAGTGCGGTTTGTTCAAAAAGAGCTAACAAAAACTGTTCTATTAAATTCCAAAGCAGATGAGAGAAGATCGAAAACTACAACTTTTTTATGTTGCACATTTTTACTGACCATCGACGCAGACTCTAAGCCATCGATATTTCAAATACCTCGAAGTCTGTCTGGAGGACCTTAAAAAATATCGAAACGAATTTGGAGATTTAAAAACGCAAGCAAATGATATAACAAACAAATGGTCTATCAAACTAAAATATCCTAAAACTTGTCAGAGGAAGGTGAAACGTCACATTGATGAAATCTGCGAGTATGAACGTCCCAAGATCCAGAAAGCTTTTTTAGAGTGAACATTTTCTACCGTGTATTGGACATCATCAATCATTAACCAACTGAGATGGCGTTTCTTTGGAATAAATGAAATTGTTCCAAATTCAGTGCAACCTGCCTCTTTGCAAAATTTAAATGATACCAATTTATTGGAACAGGCTTTAGTATCTGTCTGTTGTTAGTTTTCGATTCATGAAATAGGAAAATCATCTTCTATAGAAGAACTTGCTGATTTGTTAATCATTAATCATTAAGAATCATTTATTCGGGTATTCTTTTCTGTTTCGAGCTGCAAAAACATAAAGGCACATTCAATTCGTGATGCCATTTTGATACTTAAATCAGTGTGCCGCAAGCTATTGTTCTAAAAGTGTGGAATAAGATAAAAAAGTGGAATTGTGATCAATACGATCGTGAAGATGACATTCCATTGTCTATATGACTAAATCAAATAGGACTTACGACAATTCACTTCGAGAAGTTCAATTGTTGATGTCGAAAGTGGGTGATAATGAAGGTGATTTCGAAGTGCCTGATAATGATAACGACGGATCAATTATCGAGCAGGATATTCAACAACCGAAAGTGCAAAACTCAAGAATGGCTGGACCGATTTTCGTTGTACTTATGGTTAAAAGTGGATGGTTATTAACTACATTTGGACCTGGTAGGTGGATTGACCATAATTGTGTGGCTCTTACGTCAGGGACTTAGCAACGTGAGCCAGGGCTACTAGTTTGATATAAGTATTTTGTATGAATAGAACAAAATTAATATTATGATATGTGATCTCTTTGAGCAAAATTAATTTAGGTGGCTGATGGGCATATATCAAAGCATTAGTAATTCTCTGTGATCTTATAAGACAGGCAGAAAGAAAGACAGATAATATATATACTTGAAAACAGTTCTTATATTGAAATACTACAGAGATTTTTATATTTTTTATTTTCAGGAATATAATGATTGTGTTTGAATACGCATACGCCGAGTGACTCGCATTTTACCTTAACAAAACCCTTTCAAATTACATAATCAAAATGAAGGCGAACATGAAAGTGAAGAAGAAAAAGGAGAAGACGACTAAAACTAACAGAAAATAATTTTAAAAATAAAAGAAATGCAAAATGAAGTAAAGAGAGGACGGAACAGGAGAGAACAGGACCGGAGAAAGAAATTCAATTGCGTAGCAAAAATAGCGCAAACTGTAGAGGAAAATGCCGACAACAATAACAACGAAAGCAGCAGCAGCAAATATAACAACAAAATAAAATTGAAAAACAAAAGTCATGTAAAGAGAAAAGAAATGAAGAAAACTGAAAATGATTTTGAAGAGCCTCGTGTCTTTAAAAATATCAAGTAAATGATCTGAAAAGTGATCACTCACTCACATACGCAGTACAGAACACACGATACTTACATATGCATACGTATGTACCTACATATAGATATTTTAGATCTTTTTGGGGCAAGCAAACGACAAATATTGTAAATGAGATGCAAAGCAAGAACATTCTGCGTGTCTTGTGTCTTGCGTCATCATCACTCTTATTGCATTGCATTTGCATCAAATCGAATTGAATTGAATCGAAGAAAACAAAAAGAAAATCCAAATGAAATTGGAAACTAAAACAAGAACAAGAATATTATTGTAGAATTTGAGAAACAAAGCATGCGGTACCGTTGTGTTGAATGACGCACAGAGACAAATAGTATAGAAACTGTAGTTTTATGAGATGAGAGTGTACAACAAATTATCAAAATTTGTGGCCTGTGGAAATTAAACTATTGACTTTATCATCATCATAAGAAATAAAACTAAGAATGAAAAAAAATAAGCGTAAAATTTTCTCGGAGAGAGAGAGAGAGGAAGGTAGTGAAGTAGAATGAGCATAAGAATCAATTTGTCTGCCTGATTTGATTTCTTTGGATTGCTCACATCATTTGATTTATTATTTAAATGTTTTTGTTCTCATTTTGAAGACAATTTGACTTTTGTCAGTCACATAAAATAAGTTAAAGAGAAATATAGAGAAAGAAATTGGGAGAGCAAGAGAGTGGGATAGTGAGAAGGCTTAAAGAAAGAATAAAATTAGTAGGTAAGATAAACATAAGACACAAACAACATTGTACAACTAAAAAATCAAACAAAAACACAAAATAATTAAAAAGAAAAATCTACAATAAAAGCTAAAGAGACACAATACAAAGAGAAGAAACAGAGAGAGAGAGAGAGAGAGAGAGAAATAGAGACACAGCAGAATTACGTAAGACAGACTAAAGAGAACAAACAGCTGAGAGCTTTTATTATTGTTTTAAATGCTATCATTATCATCATCATTATGAACAATGCGAATGCGAACAACAGAAGCCATCATCATTATAATCATGTAAATTTATTTGTTTGTTTGTCATCATGCGGCACATGATATTCAAATGTCACACATATGTGCATACGGTATATAGAAATATTTACTAACACATGGTCATACATAACAATCACACACATACAAATAGTCATAGTCAGTACCCAGTAGACTGGCAAACATGCTGTCCCTAGCCTGTGACACCGCGTTGTCTGGGAGAATCTAGGTTAGACGCAGTCCAGTATGCCACTGGTGGAATAGCGAATTAGGGGAGCTGCCTTTCTTCGCGCACGTCGACTCATGCAACGCTCGACACTCAGAGGGAATCCCCAACAGTGGTTAGATAAATGCAGAATTGTCATGCTTGCTTTCCAAAAGGCAGTCAAGTTCAGTAAACGATTATGCCTTAAACAGTTATACGAGGAGTCCGACATAAATCCCTAGTAATGTCATGAGTAAAAGATTGCAGAGTACAACAACCCACTTGTCCAGTTATGCTCGAGAACATAGTCAGAACATTGTTCCCGGCAGCGAACTCAATAGTGGATGAAATGGGTGAACCTTATTAAGTAGTAGCAAATTACTAATCAGCTCACGAGATGTGTGCAATACCATACACTATACGATTTGTTAAGTCTAAAGTTATTTATTACTAGAGAAATTTGGTCATCCATCTATCCGTCATAACTAACATTGTCTGCGACATGCAGTCGAGTAGTTGAATAGAATATTTTATTTTGTACAATAATATGATGGTGGTACAAAAATCATCTTATAAAATCGTTTGTTTGTACATGCATCACATAAAAGCCACTCATTGGATTCAAAATCGAATTACTGAAAAATTATAAGCTTTATTGAGAGTAGCATATAGCGTTTGTATAATCAAAATCGAGCGACAAGGTATTAATAGAAAATTAAATTAAACCAAAGACTATTAAACACAATATTTCTGGCTTTGCATAGAGGAGAAGAGGGTTGTGTTGAATTTTGTATTGTTGCTGTTATTGTTGTATTTTTTTCCTCTCATTTACTAATAACTGAAGAGCACATTTTTCTTTCTGTAAATATTTGTAGTCGCCTAAAGATAGTATAAGTACCCAGATAAACTATTTAATTTTAAATATGATTAGTTCATTTTGTTGTGATAACTGCAGTGTGAGATTTATAAACGTATATATTCATATTGACTTTATCAATGTGCTCATATAAGGCAGGTCCTAGTACAGATCCCTGAGAGACACCTCAGCAGAAATCATCCATCCATGGATACGTGAAAGAGAAGCTTTGAATTGTTTCGTTAGTTAATGTATCAGAGACCGTTGTGCTGCTTGGACATCTAATCCATACCAATCTAAATGATTTTTTTTATTAGAGAGTTTTTCTTTTGCAAAATTAGTTAATTTTTCTCCATACACAACAATGATAATAATATGTATAATTCTGAAAGTAGCGATATTTACTTTCAAGAATCAATCATCAGTACTTCAGTATTTTCCACTATTAGTGTGATAATTTTCATTTAATACTATATCAAATACATAATATCGTACGTAAACTAGATGAAGGCAACTGATGACGAAGATGTGATGACCATGATTATCATCATCATGATCATGATCAAGGCATCATGCATAGAATTGGGTCAGGAGGTATCAACACACCTTCATGCACAATCATCGCCATCAAAACAGAATAATACAAACTACTTATCATCATTTAAGGCCGTCTCTGATGTTTTCAAATTCAAAAATTCCCATAACATTCAGATTATGTTAATTAGTAATCACTTTAAGTAACGATTATTTAATAGAATTCAATCACCATCATCATGGCTGACCTCTTTCAACAATCTAATTCACTTAAGAGAAACTACTTATTGTACACTTACTACAATATTCTTTTATTACTAAGTATTTTAACCATGATTACCCATAAGTAACGATAAACAAATTATATCTGCTATAAAAGGTCAACAACAAAAACAAAAACAATTTAACTACATGTGTGTGATATCAAGTTACAGTACAATGCCTTTAGCTGCATCGCTAAGATAATTGCATTAAATATGCTTGTGAAACCTGGCAAATAATCGTTATAGTTTTGTAAGTAAGATTTTATTTTGAGCAGCATTCGGATAGTTGCATTTTTAGTTTATGTGCCTCGTATGGGCGATAAAGTTGTTTGTTTTTAATCCAGAAAATTTCTTGAGCTGCTTAGCGTTATGTTTTTCTAATAAATGACAGTATTTTTGTGCTTCTGCGTATTTCTGTTAATTTGTAAAAACAGCTGATAGGCACACCTTTGAGAAAGCCTATTTGCATTGTATGTATGTTTCTGCAAAATGGGTAAAACAAAGCGCGTTCAGGGTTTAACGAACAAACAAAAATTGGCGCTAATTGCCACTGTTAAGAAGGGGACAAATAAAAATAAACTGTGCAAAAATATAGACAATTCACCGTATAATGTTTCTTGCCAAAGCAAAAGACTTTTTAATGAACTCAATATCGATTACGATCCGGATGCTAACTAGCCAATATTAAATTTGAAAAGATACATGGCGAATCAGCAGAAAGTGATAATGCAGCAGCTTGTGATTTTACACGTGATATCTTACATGATCAACTGAGCCAATACAGTTTAGAGATCATACTATTTAATCCTGACAAAAGCAATCTTTTTTACAAAACGAAGCCAAATGCATCGTTCTTTCTGCGAGGGTGCAATCAAAATGTCAAAAAAGCCAAAAAGTACGTACAAAAAACCGATTGTTATTAAACGCTAATGTGACACAGACATCTTTTTCCAACAAAAAAGCACAAGAGCCGTAAAATATTGCTATTTGTTGATAAAGCAGCTTGTCACATCCCAATAGTGAATTCCGAGAATATCCATATTCATTTTCTACCAGCAAACACTACTGCTATCTTACAACTTCTTGACCAAGGAATAATACGCTCTTTTAAAGCAGAATACACGCTTATTCTTGTAAAAAAAAAAACAACTGTTTGCCTTGGAGAGAAGCAAGACTATCAATGAATTTATCAAAGAAGTTTCCATTTTAGATGTGCTTATCAACGGAAATTATCTACTGAGCATAAGTGTGATAATTTTTTAAAACATCTATCTGGATATAATGGTATGCCAAAAACGCTTTACATAAGAAAATAAGTGACTATTACAAATAAAGTGTTTCAAATATGTAAAAATATGATTTTGACTCCAATAAAATAAAATAACTGCCATTGAATTTTGAAAAATTAGGTACCTTAGCTATGTATAGCTGCATAGCATGCCTTTGCAAACTAATCGATGCAGCTAAAGGCATTATATTATGTATTTACATTAAAAAAGACATAAACACAAGAGAATGAAAGCTTAACATAGATTGAGGTCCGGGGCCGGGGAACGTGAGGAAGGACCTTCCTTAAGCTAACTAAGAAATTAGGCCTAAGCTAATCAAAAAACGAAATGACAGCAGAAAATACCATGAGAACTAGTATAACACGCAATGAAAAATGTATCTAAAGACAAAAGAGATGAGAATAGAAGAGAAAAGAGGAAAAAAGCGAAAAACAAAGTTGGCCCATAAAATATTGTTAGTGAATTTTCGTCGATTATTTATTGATTTTCTTTAGTATGCAAAAACAACACAAACACAAACAAAAACATAAAAAAAAGAGAAAAAATAATGAAAATTATTTGGATAAAATGTTTTTCTTTCCTATTGGGCCACTCTCTCTCTCTCTCTCTCCCGCTCTCTATAGTTTCATTCATATGTTGTTCAAATTACAATAAAATAAAAGTGAGAAAAACTAACTTGCAATAATAGTACTCATACTACTTACTTATAAACAAAGATACATTGTTGGAAAAGAGGAGAAGACAGATAAGCAAGGAGAAGGCATCGGCGGCGGTGGCGGTGGCAGCACCACAAAAGGCGCATTTACAATAATGAACAAAAAAAAAAGAAAATGAAAGAAAAAGAAAGAATAAAAGTACAACATACAATACAATGAACAAAAAAAAGAAAGCAAGAAAAAGCTAAATAAAAAAAAAAAAACACCGACCTACCCGACCGATGAATGGATGTCATTGAACGACGAACAACGAACGAAGATGACGATTTGCACAACAACACTGAACAATGACTATGACTATGGCAACCAAATAACTATAGACAATCCCCCGCCGTGTTCTCCGCGCTGCATGATAAAAAAAAAAAAGTGAAAATTGCATGGAAAAATTGTATGTATGTGTGTTACCACCAACCAACAAACCTCAGAACTTTAGTTAATTTAGTCACTCATTCAGTCAGTCAATCAATCAGTTAGTCGATTGTTGTCAGTTGTTATAGTAACAAAAATGAACTGAACACTACTAATCGTAGTATACTAATCGTAAATAGGTATTATCACAAGTTGTTATGATGCTTGAAACACGATCTGATAGATACTATGTTACAGTCCCTCATAGTAAGTTGGAGTTCTTCAATTACTGAATGATGTGTGTGTCTCCACCACATATCATACCTAAAGAAATCAACCTCGGATTAGAGAAATGAGAAATTTTTGTATCCAAAGTTTTATGAAATGACCGATACTATATAATATGCCGATCGAAACAATATTCCATTTTCTTTCTTATTTTATTTTATATTAGATGTTTTACCCGGCGTTGTCCGGAATTTCAAAATTGTTGTTAGAAGCTTTTTTTACAGATCTTACAAATGCTATGTATAATCCTTATCCTTATTTTTAATAACATGTTGCAATGATTTTTCAATCTATAATTCACAAAATCATTGATAAAATGATAATAAAGGAAAATAACTCTACTGATTTTCAACGCGTCTGCAATAAGCTATGCATTTATAGGACACATAAATTCGATTGTCGCAAATAGCAATGGGTTTGAAATGTGCGCTTATTAAAGTCGCTTCGCGTGTTCAGAACGAGCTGAAAATGTGTTTATGCATGCGTTCTGAGTCAAGCTGATCGCAATGAAAACCGTTTCGGGTGTCTTATAAATGGGGTAATATACAGTTATTAATGAGAATAAAAGGAATAAATACAACAATAACAACAATGGTAAAAAACTCAAGAAGCAGCCAAGTATAAACAACGAAAAAACGTACTTAAAGTGCATATAAGCAATTTTATAAACAGTTATATGATAAAAATAATAATCTACATACATACATATGTACATATACATGTATGGTAAAAATAGATGTATGTGTTCGATAAACTCCGACACCGATGACCTTGAAAATTGACACTGATGTGTATTTTTTCATGGAGAAGGTTTCTATCGCTCGCCAAACAGTGTTTATAAAAAGACTTTTAACAATATTTACGGTGTCCCCAAACCGTTCATCTATCCAAATAGTTACTTGATATGAAAACAAAACTAAGTGAACAACTTTATTACTAAAAAGCTATTCGGCGCCAACAAGCATACACTTATACCGAATTCACACCGGATTCAATGAAAAAGGGAAAAGGGGCTATAGAGTAGGAACTTTAAAAACTCCACTAATGTTTTGTCACACATTAACATCCCATCGGGGGCATAGCAACATGCGCCGCGCAATACTATTAAATGGAAAAATATAGATATACATAGATTATGTAGAATAGAAATCAAATTTTAAATAATGATGTTTCACTAATTTTAATAGAATATTGAACAGATAGAACCAATAGCTATAGCGTAGGTAATAGTGATGTACGAATTCTTGGAAATCGAATCTGAATCCGAATACGAATCCGAATCCTACGAGTCCTAGGAATCCGAATCCTACAAATCCGAGTATGAATCCGAATCTTACGAATCTGAATCTTACGAATCCGACTACGAATCTTATCCCTAGGAATCCAATTACGAATCCGAATCCTACGAATCCGAGTACGAATCAGAATTCCGGAATCCATAGGGATCATACATACATCCACTTTTATATGTGTACATAAATATGTATGTACATAGATGGTACTTTAACGCATCATATCTTTTAAATGGTACGTGTAAGAAGAGGGCCGATTAGATTTTCGTCATCAGCAGGTTCAATTTAATAATACATAATAATAATATATATGCATATATAGATATTTTCATTAATGCTTTAGAACAAGTTTTTCATTTCCTAATCTAAGGGTGTTGCGAATTACTACGTAGTACCAGTGGAACCGTTGGTACCTTTTCAGTACGGAACCCTAAAAAAAGGAATGTCACTAAATCATAATTGTAAAAGGTACGTACATACTTAGTAATAGAAAAGAAACTATGTACATTCAAATAAAAGATTACAAATGAAATGCAAAAAAAGAATAGTGGAATAGAAAAATAATGCAAAACTAAAATTTCGTTACTATAGCTATGGGAATCCCCGCCGAAATGAAACTAAACAATTGATGACTGATGAATGAAAATGACACAGAAATTGTGTAACTAATATGAAACAGTTGTAAATAGCAATAAGATATAGTTGTTGTTGTAGTTCTGCATCATCATTATCATCATCATCATTTTGCATACAACATTTCACTTCATTCTTCAGTCTTTTCCTTACCTCCTCCAATGCAATTACGTGTTTACATAAGTATATCAATTACCATTGACCACTAACCAGATGGCAGATGGCGATTGTCAGCTGGCCAACTCCCCTCATGACCTAAGTATACATTGTAAGTGTGTAAGCATTTTTATGGCCCCCATTATACTTTTCTTCTTCTCATTTTTTTTTTTTTTTGCATTTTCTATGTCTCTCTTTTTCTCTCAGTTTACTATTACTAATTGTATTGATGATGATGATGATGACAATGACGTTGGCGCGTTAGTCTTGGCGTCGCCAGTGCCGCCGCCATTTATTTTATTGCGGAAGTCATCGCTTGATGGAATTTTCTCAAACACACTTACACACACATATGTACATAAGAAGACATAAATTTATTCATTGAAAAAATTAAAAATTAAGTGAAATAAAACGAAATTATTTTTTAATTTTATTTAATTTTGTAATGAATAAAAATCGATTAAACATGAGTAAGAGGTAGACAGGGGTAGAGAAACAAGTTTTATCCCTCCTTCATCATCACCTTCTCAACCACAAATTTAATCTCTTATTCTGAATTATCAATTTAAGCCCTTCCTTTGAACACCTATCTCTCAATCTCTCTAATCTCTCACTCTCTGTATCTTTGAATTCAAATTCATTTCATATTTCTCCCCTCTCAATCACTACTTGTTTTTTCTGAACTAATTCAATTAATCCATCTCAACTAATCCATAAATCACTCACTCTTTCAATCACTCTATCCTTCTCTCTTCCAATGTCCCTCAATCTGGTTATTATTTTCTGCCTTTCAATCTCTGCCTCATCTTCTCAATCTGCCTAACAAAATCAATCAATCCCTGAATTAGTCAATCAATTAATTTAACAATCATTGACTCACTTTTTTTATCTATTAATCCCTTACACCTTTTGACGCCATCTGACCAACCGATCGACCCTCCTTTCAATCACTCGTTTTTTTTTTTTTTTTTTTAATTAATCAATCAATCAATCAATTTTGTTCCCCTCTTAGAGTATCTATCACTCTCCCTCTCTCTCTCTCTCTATCCTCCTTTGTTTCCCTTTCCCTCTTTCTATTTAACCATCCCCCTTTCTTCATATCTTGCCCCCTTTTTTGTTTATTAAAGGCGATAAAATACACAAATATTTAAATAATTCAAGAGACCTACAACTTTTATAAGTTAAGTATAATGATGATGAATCATACGAGTAAACGAAAATAATGACAACAATATTTTTCTTCATTTTTCTCTCTCTCTCTCTCTGTCTGTCTCTTCGTGTGGATCAAGTCAATAAACAAAGTGACAAAACGAACAAAAATAACAAAACAAAAACACAAAAATATGGCGCCTTTTATAGAACATACTCACATACAGTCACACATATGTACACGCATGTACACACATGTAAAACGTACATATGTATGAAAATGATGTATGGTAAGTAGCAGAAATAGCAAAATTTCAAGAATTACAATGAATAAAACCGTTGGATGAAAGGGTGGAGGAGGAGGAGGAGGAGGTTGGGGTTTTGTTTACCATCATCATCATGAGCAAAAACTATAAAATGACAAATCTCTATATATACACATATAAAAATGAATCGCTAAAAGTGTTGGTAAGAGCCAAACTCTAGAACGGCTAGACCGATTTTGATGAAATTTTTTGTGTTGTACTTATTGGGTCAAGTGAATGGTTATAAGCTACATTTGGACCTAGTAGGTGGTGTAGTTTTGGAGATACAAACAGTTTTTTACTTTGCATATAAAACATATAAAATCAATCAAGTCGCCTATATCAAATATAGCAGGGTATTATGTCGATATTAATATTTGATTCAGTATCACGCACTAACATCACTAGTAAAATATAAAATTATGTAAATTTAATGAAGAATTTCCTCATGCCAATAACACATACAAACTCAATCACATACACTCACAGATACTCAAACATGCACACACACAATAAGCACAATATGAATTTTCATAAATCATCATCATATAAAGAGAGAAATACTTATAAGTACTTATATATAGAAGAAGGAAAAAAAAGTCACTTATTCCACCATTTATAAACCCTTTTGTTGATGTTTCTGTTGTTCTCTTTTGGGAAGTCTGTCTTTCTGTCTGTCTCGTACTCAAGATTTAATAATCTAAGAAGAGAAACCATCCTCCTTGGATTTAAAACAATCCACTTTATGTAACTACATACTAATTCCTTCCTTTTCAAGAAGGTTTTGATTTTAAAATAATTGTATTTAT
Organism: Amiota communis; assembly: GCA_037043315.1. Classification (NCBI taxonomy): domain Eukaryota; kingdom Metazoa; phylum Arthropoda; class Insecta; order Diptera; family Drosophilidae; genus Amiota; species Amiota communis. The sequence continues at coordinate 41,795 of JBAMAV010000927.1, forward strand.
GAATATGAATTGATTGATCCCAAAATACCAAGACCAAGAGATAAATAATTGAAGAATCTGATTAGATTTTTAATTGGTTATTGGTTGATTGAGCCATTTGAGTAATTCCACCTACAACCACCAAGAGATGAAATTTTGTGATAGATCGACAGACTCTGATTGACAGTTGGGGTAAGGTAAGAGTTGATGATATGTAAATAATAGTAGATTGTAGGTTGATGATAATGATGGGGGAGGCTGGGTTGGTTCTCAAAGGACCATAGAACCATGACAAATACAAATACAACACGGTGTTGATAGTGATGATGATGACGACGTCGAAAAACAATATCATCATCATCAAATTATTAAAGGAAGAGAGAAAGGGAGAATACCAATGACGACTCGCTATCTCTTAACTTAGTGGAGCAACACTACTCATTCATTTAGAGAGAATTTCTTGTTTCTCTCTTAAAATTTTTCAAACACTTAAAAGCTTTGTCACTCTTTCTGTGTCTCTCTTTTTCTCTCTTATTCTCCTTGTTTGTCTCACTATCTTTGAATTGAAACATTCCATCATGAAAGAAGGAGAGAGGAGCAAAAAAACAAAGGAATAGACTAAAAGTAGTGAAAAAATAAGAAGAAAATAGTAAGAAACCAAAACAAAATTAGCGTGTATTATAAAAAAAACAGAGAAAGAGAGAAAGACGAAGAATAACATGACAACACACACACACACACATACATGGACAAAAACAACAAGAAATTTGTAAACAAGAAAAGCAACAAAAATATGCCGTTATATGATGATAATAATGATGTTGTTGTTGATTTAGTTAATTTTGTTGTCGTCTCTGTTTTAGTAACGAAATGATAGAAAGGCAGCGAGATAGAGAGGAAGATTAAGAGAAGAACAGGTGTATGATGGTGGAGGAGGAGGAGGAGAAACAACATACAATAACAAATAATAAAATAAACATGATTTTGTTGTTTTTTTTGCAACTATTTGATTTTTATTGTATTTTTCTTTCTTTCATTTCTTATTGTTGTTTTTGTTTTTCCACCTATTTCTTTATCTTTATCTTGTAAATTGTATCTTGAAATTAAGGTTTTTATGAAGATATTTATCTAAAATGTCACACACAAAACAAAAAATTTCATAATTAGGAGGAGGCGGCGGCGTATGAGTAATTTGAATACTTTACTAGTAGAACAAGACAGAGGAGAGAAGCAAAATCGAAAATAAGAACAACAACAAATTCATTGTAAAAGAGAAACATGTCAACAAACAACAGACTAATAGATGAGTGAATATATAGAGAGATGATGGATGGAAAGAAAAACAGACAGAAGGGGAACACAAATGGAAATGATATGGACAGAAGGAACACCAAAAAAAAAAAAAAATGTATGGATGGACAACAGATTGCACTGATGTTTGAAGGCGTCTGGATGACGTTCGGTCGCATAGATGAATATAGAGAATGGAATAAAATAGCCAACACCGCCAACCGATGGATGGATGGATGGATGGTGAATGCAATAAGGAATGGTGTTTAGCTCTTTCCGGCAATTTTCCGGTTATGTACTATTCTCAGAAGAAGAAGATGGATATTCATCCATCAACAAGATCAGATCAAATACAACATCATTTATGAAGAATGCAGATACAATCTAACAACACAAATATATCATCATCATCATCATAATTATCACCGTTTACAACAATTAAATAACTTTAGCACACGTCACACTTTAAAAAAGCAAAGCTAGCGAGAGACGAGAAATATTTGAAAAGAGAATGTCATGAGTAGGGAACAGAGGAGAGAGAAAGCCAAAACAATAGCAAAAGCAAAATACACAAATATACACAAAACAAAAAACAAAAAGAAAACAATGCCAAATGCGGTGTGGTATCCAACGACAACGACGACGTTGACTGACTGAGTGTTGAGTGAATGAATGAGCTTTTTTGCTCTCTCGTCTCTCACACACACACACATACACACACTCATTTACTATTTCGCGCATTTTTGTTTACATTTATTGCTCATTTTTCTTTTGTGAGCAGCTGACAGACGTGTAAAGCAGCCGAGCCGCCGCCACCACCACCAACACCATCTCTTCGTTCCATCACCATATTAAAATTATACTCCATCACAATTTAATTTACACTTTAGATTTACATATTTGGAATTACTTTATTTTATTATTTTGTATAATTTTTTCATTTATTTTCATTGAATTTTATCATTTATATGATATGGCAAGAGAGTGCAGCAAAGAAGTTTCTGCCGCTTGACAAAATACTATCAGTGCAAAACCACAGTAGATCGTACAGGGGAGTGCTTACAATGTAATAACAAAGATCATATGGCCAAAGGATACCAAGCAACACCTAAGTGCACAATCCGTACTGCTGGGAGCAACGTTCATCCCACAGGAGGCTGCCGATGCCCTATGTACAAATGAGTGATGAAAAAACTGAATAGTTGATACAAAGCTACCCAGGATTTGATGCACCAGACTATTCGGGAATGAGATGCAGACATGATGAGGAAATGAATAGTACAGGTGTCTAACCTAGCTCTCTCTGGCGAAGTAATGCATCTATTCGTGGTCCCGACAGTGTTGAAAAAAGAGCCGGTGTAGTCCGGTGGTGGTTTTAGTACGTAGGCACTACAAGAGGTTGTTTGTTCGGTGAATCGTAGATCGTTCTATATACTAGGATCTTTGGAAGATCTACACCTCATTGGTTCTGCCGTTTTAAGCACAAACGACAAAGAACGCGAAGGGAGGCCGGCCGCCAGTAAAGTTTGAAGACTCTAAGTTAGAGACGTTATTGGACCAATATTCTTGTCAAACACAAGAGAAGGAACTAGCTGAAACCTTATGAGCTACTCTTAATGAACTCTCGTCCACTCTGCCCTCACCGCTGTTTGGAAATACATGTTAGCCCCAGGTCATTTTCTCGTGGGTAGATCTCTAAACTCTCTACCAGAGGTCTACAATGACGACATCTTAAGGCTGTCCATGGTGAATCGATACAAGCGAGTCATTGCCGTACAGCAAGAGGTATGGCATCGGTGGTCAAAGTCAACGCCAAAAATTGATTAAGGTGTGCAGTAGGTACACTGAGAATGCCCCGCCATTTAAATGGTGCCTAGGACACGTAATGGAAGTGAACCCTGGTCAGGACAGACACGTTAAAGAAGTCACAGTGAAGACATGGTCTGGTGTATTGAAGCTTAGCATACACAAGATATGCCCGCTACCTCTGGTATCGAATGGAACTTCAGTTGGTTGGAAGGAGCTTCCAAGGCGGAGAGTATGTTGGCGCCGAACTGTTTAAATAATAGAGCTTTGTTTTAGTCAATAGTTCTCTTAAATTTTGTATACAATTTACAGATCATTGAAGTCTCTTAATCTTTACTCATTTTTATCTCTTATTACTGTTAATTGTTAAAATTAAGTAATTGCAAACTGAAAGGTCCGTGAGTCAGTCGACTCTGTTTTGTGACTACATTTTGTGGACGTTCCAAGAGGAAGCGCCGTATACTGTTTTGAGCTTATGTCAAATAACATGACAAACTGATCTTTCAGCACAACAACGCTCAGCCTAGGGATACATAATATATATCGATATTTAACCCTCGATATATCGAATCAATATCGAATACTGTCGAATTTTTTTACCATGATGCAAAGACAAAATTATAAAATAACCCCAAAATCCGTGACTAAAGGAATTATGCTTCATGGCATTGTGTTTATCGACTAGAACTTTACAGAGTTTTTCTAATCAAGAAGCTGACGCAGTTGTGTGTTTTGGATCCAGTATGAATCAAGCATGACAATTTATGGCACCCCCTACCATATTATCAAACACAAATTGGGTTGTATTGCCTCCAAAAGATGAGGGGAATTCTCTCAATCCAGAATCTATTCGTATGCTGTCTGAAGTATGGAAAAACATTATGTACCATTCTTTTACAATACATACCACTTCCCTTCCCCCTTTTATTTTTGATTAAAAGCAGCGGAAACTTATTTCCACTCCTTCCAATAATATTTACATATGCATTTATTTTTATTTTTTTAATGTTATCTTGTTTGTTATTTATTTATTTATTTATTTATACTATTGAAGAGAAATAATAAAATTATGGAAATAAACAAAAACAACATAATATGAAAAACACAAACAAGAAGAAAAAAATTAATTAATTAATATGAAATAAAAAGAGGAGCGGGCGAGCGCGCACAATAATAAAATTATTAAGCAATCAAGTGAGAGAGAGAGATAGAAGTAGAAAAGAAGAGAGAAATGACCAGAATGAAGAGAACATAAAAGAAAGAGAGTGAAGTTGGGCAAGCAGAGTGGAAAAAAAAAACTTTTCTGTGCTTAAAAAATTAAATTATGTCCTAATACAATAGTATATGTAATTTGAGTAGAATATCTTAATTAAAAATAATGATATTTTGAAAGCAATATTAACCCCGCCCCCCTCTTTCTTTGACACTCAAAGCACAACCATAAACTCTCTCAGAACTTTAAACGTAAATTAATTTGTCATGCTATGCATTCATTATACTATTTTACAATACTTGTACAAATTAACGAATATCAGTCAAAAATATTAATGTGTGCCACGTGGATTTCAGCACATTGTTTGACATCATCGATCGGTAATCTATTTGGATTTCTGGAGCGGGATTCTAAAGATGTGTCAGTTGCAAATGCAAAGTGCAGCACAACAAACAATTATTGATTGGGATCCATCCTAGAGAGCCGGTGGGAAATAAGGATGCCTCATTATGTCACCGTCACTTATTCTCATAGTTCTCAATCTCCTATGTGTTGAACGAGCAACGAGGGTGGATGTACCATGGAACTTAGTGCTTGTGGATTTGAAAATATAGCCCACACACACTTAACCCAAAGGAAGCGACCACTGGCACGAAGTGTGCACAAGTCAGACCAAGATTCATGAAACTGTGAAAGACCAAACACAACTTAGAGGCAATGTATGGTAGACGACACTGATTTGAGGAACTGAAGCTAGGGTATATGAGAGCTTCATCAGAAAAATGCAATCCACTTTCCTTTAACTAAACTAATTGAAACCAGCTTCATCTATTTACCTTACCCCAACCCAAAGTTTATAGCTTAGAATAACATAATAAACTATTAAAATGATCATTGCATGACCCCCCACCTGTATATGTGTGGGTTTTAGTATTCTATTCCAGAGAGCTATGTTTTGATATTTGGGCTACCAACCCACGAATTGTTTCGAGATTAACTTGGTAGCACCTAGTCAGGTGTATATGCAACTTGTTTCCATCCTGGCCAGCAGAGAAGGCCCCTTTATGGGAGTATCGTAGTGGCTATGGTTGTACCCAGATGCTGGTGGAGTGAGAGTTCATAGTTAAGCTATCACATTATACTTCCATATATGTCCCTTGATCCAAAAACACCAGATAATAATGAAAAATCATTATACCATATTACCATAATAATCACATAATATTAAGCATACGCAGTGTGTTACCCTCTGCTATATGTACTTACAATACTATTGTACTCAATATAACGATGAATCTGATCTCAAACACATTCGGATGACAATAATAAGATTTTATTTAGTTGTACCTACATATTAATACAGAATTCAAAATGATTCTCAATGATAATGCACAGATGATGATTGGATTGGATTGGATTGGAAAAAGTGACGTTTTTGAATGAGTCACAGCTGAAATTGTATACAACCAACAAGCAATAAGTAAAGTCTACACAACAACGTGGGTTTAATGTGAATTGATTAATCAAAATATATTTATAAATATGTATATAAATAATTGGAAATATTAAATCATCGATTGTTTGCCCAATGAGATGATGAGATTTATTTATATTTAATAAAAAAGAATCATCATGTGGAAAGAATGCAAGGGAAGATCCAAAGAGTCACAGTCAAGAGAAGGAGTATGGAACTGATTGAGTGAATAAGAGATCCATGTGGTGATTATGTTGCACAATAAGTTATGACAAACTGAAGAATTAACTATGAAATATAAAAGTGTTGACAATTTAACAAAAAAAAACACTAATCTCTATAAATGCAAAAAAAAAATAAAATACTTTTTTAATTTAAAAATTTGCAAAACAAAACAAAATAACTTTATCATCATCAATTAGCCATAACAAAAACTAAACAAAGCGTAGCAAAAATAACGACGCCATTATTTGTGCATACCCACTTATCCTCTCTCTCTCTCTCTCTCTCTCTCTCTCTCTCTCTCTCTCTCTCTCTCTCTCTCTCTCTCTTCACTCTTCATTTGTATAATCATCAGCACCTTAGTGTGATATTTATATTGTATGTAAAACTTTGAATTAAACGTCGACGAAATCACCAACACCACCACCACCACCACCACCACCACCATTACCAACCCAATTGCTCTTAATTTCTGATAACATTGTTACTACTTACTTATACTATTGTACAATACTCGTACTATATAAATGATGATGACGATTATGAAAGCACATTTTACTTGCATAACTTAAAAGAAGTAATGAAGTTTTCTCAACGTTTCTACTCTAAATACAAAATCCACTCACAACACTGATTGCCATCATTCCATTTACTAATATAAAGATCTTTTGAGCTTGACCAATATGACCCCAAACATCATATTAACAAAATTTTAACAATCATCAGTTACTAGGGTTACTATACATACATGTACATACATTCAATATTATATCTGTAATTGCTCATAGAAATTCACACCAAAATCCCAAGTTCTCTTCAAAGTCTGAGAATCGGTTTCAATATGACATGCCATGTGAGGTTATCCTATTAAAATTCATTTATCCAGATCATACAATAATGAGAACATTCCATCCTCCCCTGTCACCTGTATATTATTTTTTTTTTTTTTTGGCTGCCAGACACCCCACACCCTCCTATTAATAACCAATCCAATCCAACTATTGGATTTATCATGAAATTGATTAAAAACATAGGATTGCAAGGAATAGAGACTATATACATAATCAATATATTTATGTACGTGTTGGTTGGTTGGTTACCGTACCTGACTGACTACGAGCCACAATTAGCACTAGAATGCCGTTTTGAAACCACCTCCTCGCAAATCAGTATTATGAGATCTAACCCGTCGAATTTAAGTATTTTAGAAGATCACCAGGACATGTGACTGAATAGTCCGAGAGATTATCAATGATGTACTATTTGCCCAGAAACTTATTTCTAGTCTTTGCCAGTGCTGGGCATTTTCCAAAGATCATTGTTTACAAAGAATTTATTTGCACTGAAAAAAGAAACAAATATTTTTTCTAGAATGCGGTCGATTGTGTAGGCCGCAGGTAAGCCTAGTCTATAAAAAATCGTAAAATTTTTATGTTTGTGCACGCTTATGACAAAAACGGCTTGACCGATTTGAATGCGGTTTTCACTGGTGTATTGTAGCAAACTTACTGTAACATATAGCGTTTATTTAATCAAAAACGAGCTTCAAAATCAAAAGATATTCAGTTTTCATTAAATTTTTAGTACTGTTGCCAACTTTTTACGCATTGTATGTGTTTGTTTTTTCAGTGATTTATTGTCACTATTATCAATATAATTTTGTTGTTTAGTCAATAAATTTTATGTTGTTTGATCTGTTTACCCTCAAATACTACAATATATGAGTGTATCCCCTACACGATATAAGGAGAAAGAAAAGAAGAAAGTTGTACAAGTAAAAATTATGAATAAATTGAAGGAATGATGATTAAATCAAATCAACCAACGAACGAGCAAACGAAGAATTAAATGATTGAAGAAATGAATAAAGAAAATGATGAATGGAAAAGTATCACAAGTTCAAAGAAGTCGCTACAAATTAACTGTAACAACAACAACAACAACAACTATTGAGAAAGTCAAAAGTTCAAAATTCTTTTTTGCATTTTATTTCCAATTCTTCTCATGGATCAATGCGTGTATTTCTGTGTGTGTGTGTGTCTTAACTATAAGAAATCATTGGAAAGGTGAATAAGAACATGAACAAAAAAAAAAAACCCAAAATGTGAAAATAACGAAAAAAAAAAAAAAAAAAACTATTGTATAAAAACCAAATAGAAAAACAAAAGCAAATACACACAACTATTAAATAAAAAGCACGTTATAAACAACTACAAGGCCGTTGCGCATATTTCTTTATTTTTTTGCGTTGTTCTTATTTTTTGTTGTTCTTATTGTTGTTTTGTTTTTGTAAAAATACACTGAAATGAAATGAAAAAAAAAAAAGAAACACACAAATTCAAAAGCGTCGCGACACTTAAAAATTAAACAAAAAAAAAAAACATAACCAGTCAACACCAACAACAACAAAAGTAAAACAAAAACAACTTGAAGACGAATGAATAAACGAACAAACGCAAAATGCGTCGTCGTCGTCGTCGTCTTCGTCTGTCGTTTATTGTCTGCCATTGTCGTCGTAGTCATATAACAAAAGCGGCCAGTAGACTTAATCGTTCGTACAATAATATTCTTGCCAAAATGTTGAGTTCATGCAAATATGTACATGTATACATAATCGATTGATCATTTTTATGTATGGAAATTTAAAGATTCTACAATATATGTATAGTATCTGGCTGAAAATTAGTGAAAAATTTTGGGTGTGCTTCCATGAGTCAGAATTATTTTTTTCTGGAATTATTGATATGTTTGACAAAAGATTATAATATATAGGTATAATTTTGTTTATTTTTTTTTTTTATTTTTTTTTTTTCAATACTTATGTATATACAAATCCTATATTGTTTTTGAATGAATCAAACACTAAATGTTACGGAAAGCTTGCTATAATACATCAGTGAAAACCGCATTCGAATCGGTTAAGCAGTCTCTGAGAAAAGCGTGCACAAACGCACAGACGAAAATTCTATTCTTGATAAGTACAGCGTTTTTATATCCATTTGCATAGGCTCTATTGCCCCAGCTGCGGATGTATTGACATCATCGTCGTTGATCCATTCGGACCCTTAACTTAACCGAACCAATTCTTGGAAACTTTATTAACTATCGAGTGATGTAATCAAAATTATGTATGTAGCAACTGCACCTCCCCGAATTTGTTAGCAACAGTATGTAGATCTTGATATTGGATTGTTTTTCTCCAAGAAATGTCCAAGAAACTTAATGCAATGAACTCGTCAGTATTTGCCCAATAATACTATTTTACATATTGTATAACAAATGGTTAACTTTTTATACTTTTAAATGAGTAGTTGTCCTATTTACTTATTTCGCGCACCTTATGTCCGTCCACTGGTCGCAGAAGATCTCTGTCCTCTGTCGTCGTCCAAGTATGTTGTCGTCTGCCTTCTAAGAACTTAACACCGGTGTCGTTTTCTTCTACCCCCTTTTGGGAGATTAATATAGTCGTCGTCGACGTTGCCTGTATTCTGAAATTTGCCGTTAGTTGCCTGCCTTCTTTATTCTGAATTCTGCCTCTTGAGTTTGTTGAGCTTGATGATGTTTTTGTCATGGTTTCATTTCTTTGTTGTTGTTATTATAATTTTTTTATTTTTTTTGTTTATTTATTTTTTGTATTTATTTATTTGCACATATTTAATTTTTACTACTACTACTACTACTACTACTACTATTATTGTCAGTCTCTTTTCTTTTTCTCTTTATCATACAATAACAACAACAATAGTCAAATGCGTGTTTTTGCAAATATAAAAAAAAAAAACAAACACAAAAACAATATTCAATGAAAAACAATACTCAAAAGTTTTTATTTCAAAAGAAAATGTACGCAAAAGCAAAATAACAAAAAAAAAAAAAAAAATTGAAATTGCCTCAAGGGCTGCTCAACTCATGCCGCCACACCATACTTACTAAAAACAACAACGCACATACTCAACTTTGTATTTGTTGTCTTTGCACATGCAGCACAAGCAGAGCAGAGCAGAGTAAAAGCGCGCAACATACAAAGAGACTTTCATTCAGTTAGTTAAGCTCTCAATTTGTTAGGCTCTCATTAAGTTGGCAAGTCATAAAAGACGCGTCGCATTCATGCATGCTTTCGTTTAGAACGAAGAACAAAAGCAAAAGCACGCAGTAGACAGTCCTCCTATCTGCTTCTGTACAAGGCAGATAGTAGATAGAAGACTCTCAGTTTATTAGGTGGTTCTATGAAGTTTGTTAAGCTCTCGCTTAGTTGTCAATTAGCCGCCGTCGGCATTGTCGTTGCTGTCGCCGTCATTGCTATTTGGTAGTTTGTTCGATTTTATATGACGACGACGACGACAACATCGTCGTGGCGGTTGACGACTGCTGATGTAACTCACACTTTGGTCACTCGCTCGCTCGCTCTCTCAATTGAAAGCTTAAAAACTTTATGTGCTTTTGGTTTTGCTTTGCTATACACAAACAGAAACACACACATATATATACACTTAAATCAAACAAAACAAAAAAAAACACGCGGTTTTTTTTTCTACATACACACATTCATACATCGTATATGAATTTGTGTAAGAGAATATTCTTTTTTGTTTATAATTAAAATTTTTCTTAATATATTTTATTTTAATTTTATGATTCGACATACATTTTGCGTAAATCAGCCATTTTTGTGTTGTTTTGCTTGTGTTCTCGATCTTGTTGTATTTATTGTTATTCTCTTTATTGGCTCCCCCTTTCTCTTTGTGTGTGTTGATGGCGTCAATGATTTTTAGCTTTTGCTTTTTTCTTTCTCTCTCTCTCTCTCTCTCTACCACTGCCACCGCAACCGCCTACGTTGATCTTTCTCTTCTCTTCTCTTCTCTTCTCTTTGTGTTTGTGCCTTGTTTCTTTTCTTTTCTATTCTTTGTTTGTTTTTGTTTTCATAAATACACGGCGCTTGTTACTTTGTTTCTTTTGCTGCTGTTATTTTTGTTGTTGTTGATTGTATCATTTTTTCTCAATGTTGTTTTTCTTTTCTTTTTTTTTGTTTTATTTGTTGCACTTTATTTTTGTTTTTGTTTCTTTGCTCATTTGCACATTTGCAATTTTTTTTTTATTTCTCACTTTTATTATTTTTTTTCATTTTTGCTGGTAAAATTAAAAAAAAAAACTTGCGCGCTTTTCTATTTTTTTGAAAGTTTGTGAAAAACAACAACAAAAATTAGTAATATTTACAAGCATTACCAACCACACACACACACATACACACACACGCAAAAAAAAATTAAATTTGAAATTTATTCACAATTTTTTTTATTATTTATTTTTTCTTCTAATAATTTGCTTTACTTTACTTGGATGTTTTGAGACGTTTTCTTTGTTTTAAAATATTTTAATCGGTTCTGGTTTTTTTTTTTTTGTGTTCAAATATATTTTTATAATTTTATTTTATATTTTTCTTTTTTTTTTTTTTTGTAAAGAAAACAACAAAAAAAAAAACATCCACGTCCAGCTTGCATGCAAGCGAGAAAACGAATGAACCAAGCAAAGCAAATGAATTGAAACGTAACCCAACACAACACAGCAAAACACAAACAACCGAAAGCGTCGTCGTTGTTGTCACGTCGTAGCTAGCCCGCGTCGTTGGCGTCAGGTCGTTCGGCTATTCGGCCATTCGTCTTATAACAAACACAAAGCACACAAAGCTAAACAAGCGAATGTACGAAAGCTAACTATACTACTACGACTACTACTACTGATGGCCATAGACATCAAATATATTGTACATGGCAGATTTGTTGTGATTTAAAGAAATCATTTCATGGTTTTCTGGCTGTACTCGTTATAGTGGCGATCTTCAACGCTATAATGAGCGCTCAGCATTCCCCACAGCTTGGAAGACAGCACTCGTCACCATGATCCATAAGCCTGGCAAGCCAGAGAGAGGATGACCCTGAATCCTATCGACTGATCAGTCTCCTACCTGATAAAGTATCAAAGGTATGGGAAAGACTGGTTGGTGCCAGACTTGTGGACATAGCCGAACAAAAGAAACTTTTTCCTAATCACTAATTCGGGTTTCGAGCAGGACATGGTACTGTGGAACAGCTGCACAGGACCACAGATCATATATTGAAGGCAAAGATGAAAAAATGTTCTGTAGTGCAGTCTTTCTCGACGTCGCTCAGGCCTTTCACCGCGTGTTGCATCTGGGGCTACTGCAGAAGATCAAAGCCGCTCTAACCTCGACCTACTTTGCTCTGATACGGTCCTACTTGGAGGGTCATTACTTTAGGGTCAAAGTAAGGGCCCCACTATCTGTGGGTCTAGGCGTGCTTGGACCCTTCTTATATTCTCTATTTGATGCTTGCTTCATGATGGGTGGCACATGCAGCGCCCTGATCCTGCAGAATAACTTAGATAAACTGACCGCCTGGGCTCGAAGGTGGAACGTCTAGCTCAACCCAACCAAAAGTAGCAATGTTTGCTTCACGCTTAGAAAACGATTTCCCAACAGACTGGCAAGGAAACTTGTCCACTCCTCCCCAGTTTCGACTTCCATGACCATGTTCATTCAATGCATTCGATAATAACAACAATATAAATGTTGATGATGGACGACGAATTGGTTGGATGAGATGATGTTTATGGTGAACCACTACACATAGTAGTACGTACATCAATACTTGATGTGCATGGCTCACTTAACATACTCACAGTCATTCATGCACACACATAAATAAACGAAACAGCGAACTTAAAGTAAAGTAAAATGTATGTATGTATGAAGGAATTTATACAAGTTAATGCGAATTCAAACACACACTGAAAGATAAACAGACCGAAAGACAGACACACATTTCCAATTTAGTTAATAGTAGTAGTGATTGAGTGAGTGAGTTGGTGCCATTGGACGCGAATGTTAAAATAGAAACAAAAATGAAGAAAACAAAACAAAAATATACAAATGTAAGTCAAAAAAAAGAGAGAAAATCAAACAAACAAAAAATGAAGAGAGAGAACAAAAGTACACATCATAAAAAGCTAAGAAGAAAAACGACAAAACTTCATCGTCGACATCGTCATCGTTTTCGTTGTTGTCGACGTCGTCGTCGTCGTTGTTCTCATTGTAGTTGGCGCCCCGGCAACAGTTCTTCGATCATTCGTCCATCCCTCCATGCATCCGACCAAACAACTATCCATCCATCCACCCATCAATTGTGCCCAGCACAATATCAACAATACACAACAAAAGCAGCACCAAGTAGGAGACGAGAAGTAGACTAAAGCGCTTTGCTTACTCAATCACTTTTTCTCTTTGCGGCGTCTCTCATTTGTTCATTACTCATATGATGCATGCGTAACATAAACTTTGACGTAAAAGCTTATTTCACTCACACAGATATTTTGATGAGAGGAGTGACAAGGACGCTGAGACAGAAGTTCAAGAGAACGACGCAAAACAAGAAAAAGATATTCATACATTGACTGATTCGACTCTTTTTCTTTTTGGTAGCGGTCTGACAGTCTCAGCGGCAGCGAGCGCTAAACTTGACAGGCCAAACCGGCATTTTTTCATCCAAAGCGGTGACCGTCGCGCCGGCATTGCATTATGAAAAGAGATTGCAAGGAAAAGAGAGTGAGTGAGTGCCAAAGGGGCATTTCTCTATTAGATAGCGGCACATAACATTTCAGAGATTTAAGTGATGGATCGGGAGAGGGGGAAAAAAGGGAGCTTTATAAAATACAATATTAATGCATTTAACAGTTGCATATAATAGTTTATGACTCTCTTAAGCTTTACTCAACAAAAAACACACAGACAGCGAAAGAGAGAGAAAATGATACAGAGATAGAGTAAGAGACTCTTAGTTAATTGATGAAATATGTAATGAAAAGTAAACAATAGAAGTGAGTGGAACAAAGTGTTTTGACTGTAAAACTTAAAAAATTATTTACCAAAGGATTTGAAATATTTTTAATACCCTACACATTAAAGAGTGGCATATAAATGAGCTTTAACAATTTCACAATCTAATTAAAAGGTTTCAGACAGCTATCAGCCTCTATCTGAGTTCACAAATAATTGAGAATCCAAAGTCCCTTTGTTCCTTACTTATCAAGATGTTACTTTGCCTGGTGGGGGCAATATATAATATATAAAATATATTTTAGTACTAGTTGAGAGCTGGGCAGACGTTGACCTGCCTTATATGTAGATTGCCTTTTATCTTTTGGCTACATTTGTAGAAAGAAAAGAACAAACAGTACAATACTCTTGTGCGTACTCAGTCATTATTTAATGAGAGGAACTTAGATATTTTCCTTATCCTTATAATATTGAAAAACTTTTTTGTTTGTGAACCAATTGGAATGAAACATAGACCAAATGTTACTTAAAGCTGATCATCAGATACATCAGTAAAAACCGCTTTCAAACCGTTTCTGAGATTAGCGTGCACAATCTCACAGACAATACTTACTTACTTTTCGTATCGGACCCACTGTTGTCGAGAAATTGGTGGATAAAAATGTGCATGTAAAGCTAAGAGACATATTTTAAAATCAATCAAACATATCCGACAATTATGTCAATATTAATAATTGATTCGTCTGATTTTTCAATGCGCAGTGTACTACAATTAAAAAGAGAACAGCATCACGCACTACAGCATCACGCACTACAGCATCACGCCGGGTTCGCTAGTACTCTATATTATATATAATTTAAATGCGTTGTTGAAGCGTGTATCGTTCCATTTTTATTAATGGCGTAGTTTCTACTTGTCAAATGTCAAAAAATGACAGCTTCAAAAGTGACATCTACCGAAATAGCGGACTATTCAAAATAACACCTCTTACTGGAAAACCCTTTATTTGATGTATTTGAATCACTTTTTTGAAGTGTCGAAAGGGTGACTAGGCTAACAGTGGGGTGACCCATGCTATGCTCAAAGGCGAAAAATGATGCAATGGGCCACAAGGCTTCTGTGTCAACTCCAGCTCTTGTAGCAAGCAGCCTGTCTATCCTTATCAGATCATACTGCATCCTATCCTATTCTATCCTTTTCTATCCTATCTTATCCAATCCTATCCAATCCTATCCTATCATATTCTATAAATATATTATAAATTTAAAAAAATCTCTTCCTTATTCACTGGCTTTCTTTATTTTATCTCCCCCGGAAGCTACGCGTATGTGCGTATGTATGCTTGTATGGTATATCATAGATTGATCACGTATTATTTATTTGTTAATGGTAATTACCTATAGACATTTTTTCCATATCATCAAACTTTCATTATGTTCCTCTTCCACTTCTTTCAATTATTATTGTGTGTATATTGACTTTATAAGTAGTACTACAATATTATTAATTAGCAAGTTTAGTTGACTAATCAAAATTTCGTAAATCAATCGTGGGCTAGTAGTGTACGAGTATATACTTTTGAACCAGTTTTAACCAATTTTCGAGGTTAAAAACAATTTTATCTATTTAACACTCCACCCACCACAACCACTACCAACACCACCACCACCATCACTACCAACTACCAGCACCACTTCACAAGTAGAAAAGAAATATGATAACAACAATTAATAGATCAGATCAGATCAGATCAGAGAAAGAGACTCTTCTGCATGCATTTTGATTTAATTTGTGTTCAAATTTACAAATGAAAGAGTATGAGAGAGACAAAGAGAGATACAGAGAGTGAAAGAGATATAGAGAACATATATACAAATATTGTAGTATTTTTGTATAAAAATAGCAACAATACACATATATTGTACAAGAAAGGCAGTGAGAGAAAAAGAGTACAAGAGGGAAAACTCTCGGATAAATACAATATTTAAATGTTCAACAAATGAAAACATGAGGAAAGAAAACGACAAAAATAAACGCTATCTTTGATGTTACCAATGGATAACGATTACGTACCATACTACTACTACATACTACACTGAAAATCACTACTTTTCCATACACATTATGGTATGTGTATATGTATGTATAATCTGTACAATGCACTCCTGAAATATTATAATTTGAAAATCTATGGAATTAGAAGACCGGACATAGTATCTAGATCCCATTTCCGTAATTTTCTTGTTACTTACATATGTATATACATATATTTTAAAGATTCTTTTATACTTACAATAATTTTTCTATTGTAATCAGTTTATGTCGGATCAGATTTTCTTGGTTATAGTAAAAGATAATTAAAGAGACTCTCTTTAAAATTTCAACTTTAGGTATGCCATATCAGAACGGATTTCTTGGCTTATGTCTAACTTTTCAAAAGACTTAATGAATCTAAATACAATAGAAGGATGGAGATTAATGAATACACAAATAGATACGTGTAGGATAGGACTGAGGTGATTCGACTTCTCTCGCATGTTAGCGTATATTGTATTGTGTTGAGGTCTCCATGATTTGAATTTTACTTATGTAGTACATACAGTAACAACAAATATCAGAGACACACGTGTTATGTTATGTTGTGTTATACTATTGTGAAGTAACATAACATAGCATATATGTGTGTATATACAAATTTCAACTGAGAGCGATTTACTATTTGTTTAATACAGAAACAATTTGAACAATGCGACCGCCGCCGGCAACAATATCACGAATACGATTACGATTATCTAAAGTGTTTTTCGTTCTACTAGTAGCATATTATTTGTTAGCATTAACGAATGATGAACAACGGAATGAACGTACGAACGAACGAATGAATGAAGGTACGCGCCAAAAACAAGTAAAAACCACGTGACGTATACGCAACGCAAAACTTTTATACTACCTACTACATAACAATTTGATGTTGTTGTTATGAAAAAATTTCTACAATATCATTATCATCATCATCACAGCATCATAATGCAATTAGATATGAGAAATCAGCAAAGAGATCTTTAAGTCAAATATGTTCAAAATCCAGTTAAAACTGAGCCAATTACTACTGAAAACCTTATAAAAATCTATTGTTATTATCATAGTAAATACATAACATGGGGTCTTAAAATACATACATACATACATACGTGTGTAGTACATTCACTTAGAAATATTGTGTGAGAAAGAGAGGCGCTAAGAGTGAAAGGGTTTAATGATATGAAGAAAAGCTCTGCTAGACGTTGGAATGGGTCTCTCTGTTCATAGATTAAGTTATACAGGCTGCTTGCGATTGTTTGCAAGTTCACCCAGAAGCTTAAGGCACATTGTGATGCCTGATTAATTATGAGTAGGTAGGGGAACTGTGAGGGCTATGGGCTAATCCCCTACTGTCCAAGATCGGTCCCAAAAATCACCCTCTTCCTCTAAAACCAATCTGAGGAGTCCAGGAACAGAGTCCCGACAAGACATTTAGCCACAGTACCCAACCCTTCGAAGAACAGTTTCCCGAGAAACCGGGTTCGTCTACCAAGAAGAGCAGGGCAGCCACAGAGGAGGTGTATGTTGCTCTCCGGTTCCTCCCCTGCACAGCTGCGACAAAAGTCATGATGTCGTGGTTTAGTGCCCCGTAATAACCCTCTTCATCGCCCGAATCCTTTTCTTGTTGAAGTGTAGGAGCTCGGAGATTCCCCTTGGTTCAGTCAGACTCATTTGCCCACTTCCTGCATGCTAGATCCCTGGTTTTTGGTTCAAGTTCTAAGAAGATATCCTGTAATCGTCTATAAATACCGGCAACTTCTTGAGATCGATATTTTATTACCTTGGAAACCGTAGTGAAACAGATCTTAACTTTCACAAATCATTTTCATGAACTTTAATCCTTTGGGTTGATTTTGATTTTCTTGGAAGATTTTCCCCAGTTCGTTTTCTAGTCTCCTGTTCATACATAAGTACCCTATCAATTCCATTTGAAGAATCAATTAAGGGTTCAGTGTTAAAAAACCTCAATCATTTGCACTTAAAGGAATTGAGTTATTTTGAATGAAAAATTTATCACCGAACTGTTCAAGTTGGATCCCTAGGGAATATGGGATATGCTGTGTTTGTGGGGTCCACCATTATAAAAGCTTTAGTGAGCTGTTAGTTCGTACAGCCTATCATATGAGGTGGTTGTTACTCATAAGAACCAGAATATGCCTCCTTCTCAGACATCTTGTACGTACATATATAAGTACATACATGTACATACATATGTACATCGCCATCAACATCCCCATCAACATCGTCATCGTTATCACATGTGCTGCTTATGAACGTATAGTATGAACTATGTATGTATGTATCTTTGTTATTTGTATCACAAGCTTATGAAGCTCGTGACTTTTGTTGCTGTTGCTGTTGCTTAGAAAGAAAAAGACATTTGAGAAAAAGGCGAATGCGAATGCTAGACTAAGAAAGTGAAGGAGTGTAAGTGAAGGTGCATAAAAGAGCAAGAAGAAAATGTATTGCAGAAGAAAATGAAATGTGAAATGTGACATAACCAACCAACCAACCAACCAAAAAAAACAAAACATACATTTGTCAATCTATCAAAACTAACCACGAGATTTTTCAATGAATTTCATCATTTTAAATAATTAGTGTTGTGATTGTTGTTGCATGTTGTTATTGTTGTCATTGCAATTGTAATTGTTGTTTTTTTTTTTTGTAAATGTTTTCGTTGTTATTGTTTTGGTGGCTGTTATTATAAATAAAACTAATCATACTCATTAGTAAGTAATCACTCATTCATTCACACATCATTTCATGTTTCTTGCACTCATTTCTCTAATCTCTCTCTCTCTCTCTCTCTTTTTTTGTTCTCCCTCTATGTGTTCCTGTCCCTCTAGTGTACCAACACTCTCTGTGATTTGTTTTAAAAATATTGTATTTTATATTATTTTTTAATGCACAACAGGCATGTTAGGATCTTTTATGACTACTAGTATTGTATGTGTGTATTAACAGCAAGTAGAAAGTCACTTCTCCTCTGTCTACACATAATTTCTTAAAACACACATATACCTACATACATGTATGGAGATGAAAATTGTCTTCTGTCCTTATTGTTGCAATTGTGTATGAAATTGGTGATAGTCATAATCATAAGACTCTTTAAAACTTTAGACTTTAAGCTTATGGTACTTATATGAACTACTAGAGACCGACCCCTACTTGGCACGGGTGCTTTAGACATTCAGACCATTCTGAAGCCAAAAATGTCTGTTTGCGTTTCTTATCCTAAGGAGTCGTTCATTCTAGGCATAATTGATTTCAAACCATTTTAATTTCATTTCTTCAAAAGAAACTGCTTAGAAAATAAAATTATTTTAATATTGATGCAGAAAGAATTCACTGAAAGACACATATGTAAGCCACCATTATATAAAGACTAATTTATATTGTATTGTACAAATAAACCTTCCGAAAAAATTCTACAAACTATAGTGAAAACCGTATCATAATCCGTTGTGTGTTTCACAAGTTCTGCGTATCGGAACAGACATGGATTTCGACTTTGCTCTATACTAGGTAATAACGATGATTACACTTCTCTGCCTATGAAAAACCATTGTTTGACACCAGAGCTTAAATCGTACTATAGTCCCCATTATCTTTTCCTCGGTGAGGGCATTTTTTCTGGTCCTTTTGTAATTACATTTGAATGTTATCAATGCAATTAATTTTTTTGAATTCTTATTGATTTTAAATACATTTTTAATCAAAATGCTATGTGATACAATGTTGTCGTATGAAGAGCATGGAAAAATATTGCCACATAATTGGTCTGAAGCCAATTGGCAGAAAACTTACAGCATCTGATCGATAACAGTAATAATATTCACTGAAAGTGGTGATCGAAATCAACCAAATTCTGTGCCAACTGGATATCCTGGCTGTCACTGCAGACGTAAACGTATCCATACTATGGACAAATCGGCTTGTTCTCCGGTACATAGAGAATAGTCAAATGGCCTTATGCCAATATACGCCACATACACATGCAATAATATCATTAAAGAGCTAGACACTGCAATTTTTGTTAAATGTGCCAAATTTTGATGTCCACTAAATCCAAATCTATGGAAAACTCAGATGTAGTATTATCTATGGCTATGCCAAAGTTGTAATACTCTTGACGATCCTGTCAATGAGTATACAGAAATATTATATTATTGATTTGTTTTACGTTTAGGGTTAAGTCAGTATTCATACTGCATTTCAACATTGAGACCGAGAGCTATGCGATCCAGAAATCCTAGGATCTTTAAATTTTTGATTTAATGGGGAAAATTGAAACTGTTGAAACAAAAAGCATTGTGGAAATCCAATTTTGTTGACTGGTATGCTGACAGAATTTAAACGCGCCCAAAAAATTGGCAGTTGTTCCCGAAAACATAAAAAACAAGGAAGTTGTGGGAGATAGCTACTATAGCTGATACCTCAAAGATATTTAATGGTAATATGATTACAATTTTATACAAAAATGCAAGCATGCATAAGTTGTTTTAAAAAATGAGTGACGCGTTTGCTCATACCATACATTTAGAATTCCAATATTTGGAGTGATATAAAAACAAAGTTTACATCGCCGATTTGCAATCAAAACGATTGTCAGTTGAGTGGACAGTAGCCAATGGTGAAAGTCGCCCAAAGCAACCAAAAACTCAAGTGTCAGCTGGCAAGGTTATGGCATCCGACTTAAACTTAAAAAAGAAAGGTAAAACTATCAATAACGATGTACATTTTTTGATCCTTTGAGTGCCGAAAATCGATGAAAAACAATGATTAAATTAAATGAGTTAAGCTTTGAATTGATTCCTTAACCATCGTACGTAATCTCTCGATTTGACATTCAGAGACTATTAGCTTTTTGTAGACAATAATTATCGCATGAATAATAATATTGTTATCAAACATAATGGTCTATGAGTGGAATTATTTAAAAGGATGTGCTAATGGGTTGTCCCATTAGATTCGAAGAGAAACCAATTGTTTTCATTAATATCGTATGGGCAAATTCTCAAAAATCGACAAAATTTACAAATTGTGTCAGTATTACCTTGATTCTGCTGATATATCAATGAGATTAATTCTTTCTTAGCAGTGATTGAGCTTCGTAATACCACTGAGTTATTTGATGATAATAATTAAGATCAATATGCTGTCATCAGATCACTCAAGCATTAATAATGAAATTTGTATTCTCTTGTCTTGTCTATTCACATCTATTTATCTATTTATTATATTATGTATATTAAAAGCATTTCGTTACACTACAACTGTACAACTTAAAAGTCAGAAAGATGATACAGACAATAACAATGAGGAACATGTTGAAAACTGATGATTCTAAACACTCTAAAGAATATGAAGACACAGAGAACTTTTATCAAGTCTTGGATGTTTTGGGCAATTCCAAAGTATTGTACTTGAAGGCATAATACGTAGAAAGGAGTTGCATGTTATCTCAATACATAAGTAGGTATCAATTTATGGCAATAATGAAGAAACTTTCCGTGAGAAAGTGAAGTCTGTAAATGTTCTAGTATGGAACATGAATCGTGAATGATCCAAATTGATCCATACTGTGATTACCATACCGTACTAAAATGAATATACAATATCTCGTATGCAGCAACTCACACAATGTGATCCATAAGTTTTTTTTAAAGAGATTGCCAACTTTTTCCTTCCTTGCTCTGCTCACTCGAATGCTGCTACTTACGCAACGTATGTAGGTATATATGTATATCATATTTTGTTATTATCAAGTCAAGTTTCGAAATCAATATTTGTTGTCGATATGAAGAAAATCAATCCAAATACCATAGTCTCACAATCAACTTTAAATTATCAAAAATTTATTGTACAAAACTTTCAAATGAATACTGTGTGATCAAAATTTGAATAATTGTAAATTTTCACTTTCGCATTGTTTGATTGTTGATTGATTGATTAATGGTTAACAAAAATAAAAATCAATTGTTATATTATTTATTTATCCATTCAATTAGCACTCCGTCGCGACGGCTCCTACCGCCAACCGAGATTAGTTGAAATGAGTTGAGAATAGAAATAAGAAGAGAAAAAATTGCATTTCATCATGATGTTCATTATTTATATCAAAAAAATATTCTATAATATTGAGATTTCGATTTGTCAGGGACTCAGGAAAGAGAATAAAATGAAATGCAATAAAATTTATGTTATTCAAATTGAACATGGCGTATACGCAACATTTTTTTTTTTTTTTTTATCAAAAATCAGAGCAAAGCAAGGTAAGCAAAGAAATAATTTGGTAAAAACGCAAATAACACAAAATACAAAAAAAAAAATACAACATAAAAAATGAGAGAAAAAATAAATGAAATTCAAAAAGGAATACAAATAAATGATAAAAAAAAAGCCAACCGGCAAAGCCGCAACTGTTGCAATGCACTATGGGCGATTTGTCGATTTTTATGGCATAAATTCACAAAATCAATGGCAGCATATTCAAGAAGTGACTTTATTTATTAAAATTAAGTAATTCATTTGGATTTCAAATGAAGTTTTTCTCGGTTTGGTGGCAACTCTTTTCTTTCATAAGTGAAAATATGTGTGTGTTCTTGTTGTTGTCCACTGTTTTCTTTATTGTATTTTTTAGCAAGAATCAAACAAATGCAATTGTGTTCCATGGAGTATTACTTTTGTAGTGCATATTAAAGCAAGCAACTAAAAATGGCAAGTTATTTGTGAAAGTCTCCAGGGTACAGTGTACGTTTTTGGCCCATTTTGAATAAATTTCATTCACAGTGACTGCAATTCAACATTTAGACCGAAACATTTGTATGGGAGCTATACTAGTTACCAGTAGTACCCTAGGATCATGAAATTTGCATGTTTGATGAATATAGATCAGAAACTTATAGTGTCCAAAATTCAGTTCGATAAGTCAAAAAACAAACTTTTTCTAATAAGAACATTAATTTAAATGGGGGTTTATATGGGAAGTACCCGTCCAAGTGGTCCGATTTGGCTGATCCCGACAAATGTGTAGTATATGAAACCTGTGTGCAGCTCTCTAGCTTTTAATTTCGAATTTATGCAATAAAAATCGACAAATCGCCCATAGTGCAATGCCATAAGGCTTAACTATCCTACCCCCACTCACTCAACCTCTCCCCCTCCCCTATCTTTGTCTATGCCTCTCTCTCTCTCTCTCTGTGTGTGTTTCCCTCTCTCTTTCTAAGGTCCGATCTCTTTTCCTAAATCATTTGCTTTTGTGCTGTTGTGTTTATTTGCGAATTTTTTTTTCTTTTGCCGTTTTGGTCAACCTTCTTATTTAACTTAAATACAAATATGCTTATGTAGATAAATATATTTATTCAATGTTTAGATATTGTTGCGATTGGATGTATCTTAATAGTATAACTCTTCTATTGTATCTTCTTATCTGTCATTGGCGGGCGGGTTATAATCTTATTTAAACGAGCCTCAACTTGACTCAACTTCCTTTTCCTTCTTCCCCCTTACAGTTTCATCGTTTCTCTCTCTCTCTCTCTTTCTCTCTTTCTGTCTCTTTCTCACTCTTTTTATTTTGTCAAATGCCAGACGCATTTTTGCCTTATTGTTGTTTGTTCGATTTTCTTTCATATATTTTTAGACTCCGCCGAAGGTTTTCACATCGTGCAAAAATTTCAAAAGCACAAAATAAAAGAAAAATGAAAAATTAAATGCTTTTAGACACACACACACACACACACGTATACAAAGACAAATTTTATTTTTATGCACTGCGTTTGTCTTTTCTTTTCTTTACATTTAGTTTTTAGTTTTTTTTCACAATTTTTTTTTTTTTTTTTTTTTGTCATTAATTTCTATTTCTAAGCTGCTCGATGATGATGATAACAATGATGATGATGATGATGATGATGCTAATGATGATGCTGACGATGATGAGATGCTGTTGCTGTTGCTTGTTTTGGCTTCATTCAACTTGTTGCCAATCGCCAAAGAAGATACTATTTTTGACTAAGATAAAAATGCATTCACACATACACCCATGCATATTCAAATTTTTATGTCTTAATACCAACAAAAGATAAAAGTGCGCATGTTGTGGGAGGGCATAACGGACAAAAAAAAAAACTGACAGCCTCAGAGAGGAACGCAGAGGCAGAGGAACGCGCGTGTTCTGATTCAACATAAGAAAATGTTTCAAAATAGATTTTTTTTTTTGTTTCTTTGTCTTTGTCTTTGTCTTTTTTCTTTTCTATCTACATACTACTTATGTATGCATATAAAAACATAAAAATGATGACAGGAAGAAGAAGAAACAACACTTTGGTTTCTATTTAGATTACGTAGAATACCCTACACCCGTTTTAATTCTAATTATAAAATCCAAAACAATTTAGATCAAAAAATCAATTACATTATGTTAATTTGGATGAATTTCTACGGTGGTGGTGGTAGTGGTGGTGATTTCACCCCTCTGTCTCAAAAGAAAAGAGTAATCAAAATGTCTAGGATTTCGCGTGGTAGTCGAAATATGTCATATGTAACAGTTAAGCAGTTACAGCAACAGTACTCCAAATTTAATAAAACGAATGATGTTGTAGGATGATTTTAATTAAATAAACGCTGTATGTTTCAGAAAGCTTACTACAATACACTAGTGAAAACTGCATCCAAATCGGTTAAGCCGTTTCTGAGATTAGCATGCACAAACAATATAGATATATAGATTGAGATTGCATTCACATTTTTCAAAAAATTTAAAGCTTTTTACAATGAAATTTTTATTTAAACGCAAAAAATGGGAAAGCAGCCATGCATATTTGGGATTTTGATTCATGACAATGCCCGGCTGTCGGCATGTGGCTAAATTAGTTCAGGAAACGTTGGAAACACTAGGCTGGGAAGTCTTATCCCACCCACCACGCGTATTCACCTGACCCAGCCACCCGTTTAGACTACCATTTGTTTCGTTCGATACAGCCGTTCATGGATTGTCGGAACAACTATTCCTTTCTTACAAAAAAGCCAAAAATTCGATGGTAGTTCAATGGATTGACTCAAAAGATTAGAATTTCTTTCAGTACAAAATCCGTGCTGAAACCTGCGATGGCAATATTAGTATTCAGTTAATTATATTAATCGTATAATTTGTTATGCATAGTACAATATATCAAAGGATTTCACGGCATTATGTCTACCGGGGAACCCCAATATAAATACGTACTGGAGACTACTACTAGATCACTCAACATTTAATTTATCATTTTTACCAATGGTTATGTAAACATATATCACACAATATTATACAAAAATCGGTCAAGTGGGAGTCGGACTCGCACACTCCGTACCATCGTACAATGTTTAACACTATATTTACAAATTCGTTGGACGTAAAATTTGTTACGTAAAATTAATTTGCACCTAAAAGTATACTATACAAAATTAACCAAAATGAGAAACAAGATAGTAAGAACATTAATTTGAATTTGGCTTTGTGTGGGCAGTACCCCCTTCCTAGTAAATCCAGGATCTTCAAATTTAGATGGTTGGTGAATATGGATCACACACTTATAATGTCCGAATTTCAGTTTAATAAAAAAGTTTTTTAAATAAGAACCTTACATTGAGTTTGGATTTGTGTAGGGACCCTTTGAATTTTTTAACTTTATTTTAATTTCATTATTTGTCGTTATATCAGCAAATGAATTACAACTGTCTACCCATAATAGTTCATGAGGTAGAGTTCTCTAACGGACGGACGGACAGTATAGGCTTAGTAATAGGGTTTCATTGGCACCCTTTGGGTACGGTACCCTAAAAACGAATGTCCACCAGTGTAAAAAGTGATTGCTATTGGCAAGTTATAAAAAAGTGGATAGCATAAAAACATTCTCCATATCTTAAATATATAAAAATTATGTATATCGCAAACGGCTGTACCGATTTGGATAATATTTTTTGTTGTGTTCGGCTTATTACTGGGGTGGTTTAAGTAAAATTCGAAAAAACCATAAGGAACAACCAAAAAATCCAAATCAACGTGTGTAGTGAGATGGCACATGGCATGGTTATCAGATGAGAAAATTTTGGTCATGTGCATTCAATTAGTAATAAAATTGAGATTTGTATAGATTTTCCGAAAAAAGCTTGATAACCGAGTAAAGCTCGGTCGCCTGGTATATGGAACATACATATGTACTTACTTACATATGTGCCAACTTTTATGGTGATTTCGGTCAAACGGTGTCGGAGTTTATCGATCTCATACTTAGTATCGCATAGAAGAATTACAAACCAGAGACTAAAATTATAATGCGACAACAAAACTAAATTTAGTAGGTGAATTAGAAGTAGGTATACTTCTAGACTTTAGTAGTCTACCATGAACAGAAATATGTAAGTTGTTTTGTTAAATAAAAGAAAAATAAACAAATTTAAGTTGTAAATTAAATGAAATCGAAATCCTCTTTGGACATTTGTCAAATGACTTCTAATAATGGGCTTAAGTACAACAGCAACAACAACCACAATAACAACAACAACAACAAAACAAGGACAACAACAATACAAACATTGACAACAGCGAAAGCAACATCAACAACAACAACAACAGCAAAACTAACAAACAAAAATTTTGAAAAAAACAAAAACTTTTTTTATTCATTTTCATTTTAAAGAAAACGTGAAATCTTTGACTAAATTCTTAGATAGTATAGATACACGTTTAATATTTTGTCTTTATCTCGTCTAGTTTTTAATTTTCATCATCATATCAGCAACAACATGAATGCATGCAGTTATATACAATAGTTTAGGTGACAAAGTATTGTACTAAACGTTGATATTAATTTTTTTAATATTTTTTGAAACAGAACAAAGCAAAGCAAAAGCAATGAATCCATCGATTCATTTATCTTTCTATCTATATATCCACCCACCTTCTATTCATTCATCTAACAAGAAAAAGAAATGCTCTCCCATTATCATTATCATCATTAAACTCATTTTCAATGACTAAACACAAGCACATTAAGCGACCGGCATCATTTCAATTGTAAAACAAAATATATGTATATACTTATGTTTATTGTAATAAGTACCTATATATCTATGGACAGTCTCTGAGGACACATTTCGCTTCCGAAGCACTGGATAAATACATACTTATGCGTACTGGTGTAGTAAAGAGTATTGAAAGATTTATAACGGAGGAGATTCCACTCCCGATATCTCAAATTCCTCTCTCAACTTAAAGAAAGGAAAGAATGGTTATTTTGGAGTTACATTACTATAACTATATACCTATATTTGTCGGGGCTTCAGAGCAAATAGATGCCTAATAAAAATTAGAGGGGTACTCTCTCTCTCTCTCTCTAAAATATTACACCACAAAGTCAGTTTTCATTGTTTCTTAACCTAAACTAAAATTCATTTGTCTTGTCTTCGGAAAACTATCTTCATCTAAATTTACTACTACTACTTGCCTGCATTATCGACAATTTGTGTGGGAAGAACCTCAATAGATCTTGTAAATTTTTTCAAAATTGGTAGTGTACTTCTGTCAGACTCAACTCATTTCATGATGTCTCGGTACTATACGTACATGTGCACATTTAAATGGTAAGCTATAGATCAATTCTAATAATCATTCAAATTTAGTATAATTTCGAATTTTCAGACTATCGGCCTAGATAGAGACTGTTGACCCCATGAGAAGATTAGTTCAACGACTCTTGTCCTTTTAAATAGAAGGCCTTTAATATCTGCTCCATTAATGATAATCAATATCAAGAAGCGTGAAGGGTCCAACGAAAACTACACAAGACATTTTTACACATAAAAAATATATAGTTATACATATATTATTATTTAGAAAGAGGAAACAACGCGTGCACACTCACACTCACACACAAGCACAGAGAAGCACATGATTTTTTTTTTTTTTTTTTTTGTGAATTTATTTTTAAAAATCCCAAAAAGAGAAAAAAGACGAAGAAAATTAAGAAAATTAATACGGAAAAAGAAAGAAGAAATTGGCTTAAATTCTTAACCACCAACAACATCAACAAAATTAAATCTGATGAAGATCGACGACAAACAACGAAAACGACAACATAATAATGTCGCCACCGGTATCCAGTGGAGTGTTTTTTCTTTATGGGAGACAGGGGTAAAGCAGAATTTTGGGGGCCGCCGTCCCCCCAAATTAAATAATACAAAATAACTTTTATATTGGTAAATTTCATCTGAACATTTGAACAATTGTATTCGCGATCCCCACCATGTTCACATTGAATGTGCTCGAGTTATATCTGACCCCTAGGAAAATACGCCTATGCCGATATGGTACCGCTAAAAATGACATGACATTCTTATAAGAAAAAGAACCAAAAATAAAAAATAATATGTACTGAGAGAATACAAGTTCGAAGCAAAAAAGAGAAGGAGAAGGAGTAAGGAAAGAGAATATTAGGCAAAAGAATCTTTAAATAAATATATGAGTGTGTGTGTTTGTGGGAGAGAGAGAAAGCACGTGTTGTACAAATGTAATTCGGTATTATCCAATGTACTATTACCATATAACCAATGAGTGCTTCGTAGACCCCATAACGTATACTCATACACACGTTCAGACCAAGTCTAGATGTATCCAATATACCTACTCGTATGTACATACGTATAGTATAACATTTACCGACCTGACATTTGTTGCAGAAACTTCTTGTTGCCCTTGGCTGATAATTAATGAATTTCATTCGGAGTTCTCTCGAATTTGGGGACGGTTTTTCCAATACTTTAGATTAGATAAGGGAAAATGCGGTGTACACCTCGTTAATGCGGCCGCAAATGGGCCTATTGAGACAAACCCTATAATCACAATTCCTCCGAGATTCTGGTATTCATTAGAAATTCCAAGATCCTTTTCGGAGACAAACCTCACAGTAACATAGCCCGTGGTCTCCTGACTCCTTTTCTTCATTACATTGGCTACACAGATCGCTGCGACTGATGTTATGTACTTGTTTCATTACTCTGCAATGTCCTGTCAAGAAACCTTAGACTATTCGAATACCTGTCCGTATCAGTCCCAGTAATTTCTATGCTCTTTTGCGAGACCTTTTTGGCATGAAAATTTTAGCCACTCGTATCTACCCAATATCGATGCAACAGCCACAACATTCACCAACTAACATTATCAGATAAATCAATGCAATATACAATTAGAGACGAGCATAGGGGAATTATTTTAAGATCTTAGCAATTATGTATTACTAACGTGATCCCCACAGCCCGGCTTTGCATGGCAATGATAGAAAGAATTATATTTACGTATTTTATTTTATCAATTCATTTCCAAATTCAAAAAGATATGTTTGACAAAGACTACTGTGAAGTATTAAATGCGAAATTTAATTCACAATTCCGATTCAATCAGCACCAAACTTCACAGGAATACTCTTCAGACTATGATAGAGTTTCCCTGAAAATTTCATTAAAATCGATTTATTTATAACAGACAGACATACAACATACATATGTAATACATAGATCCAATTATATATATATATACTAGGGTTACCCACGGCCTACACAATTGACCGAATTCTAGAAAAAGAATTTATTTCTTTTAAGTGCTTCTTGTAAACAATGTTCTTTGGAAAAAGAAGTATTAAATCGCTTGTACACAACCAGCGAAGAATACCTTTCAATTGGTATATTTTTTATCAAAATCGGTTCAGTGGTTTAGACAGGAAAGGATTCACAAAACACGTGTTTGTCGTTTAATTTTATATATATATATGTATATAATAAAATTATAATATAGATATATTGAAGTAGATTATGTTTTTCGAAGTCATCACTTCGAACACTTCTGGTTGTTGTTTGTTGACCATAACCAATGTAGTACTCATTGAAAACAAAAACTTTTGGAAAATCAATTACCATGCTCAATTTTGACTATGTAAATATTGTACAACAAAAAAAAAACTCTCATTCTAATTGAATTTATTATCTAACAACAACAACAACTCTCAAGGACATTTAAAGCAAAAGTTGAACTTGTTAATGGATAAAATCAAATTACTACTACTTTATTGAAAAACCACAGATACAATATTTTACATAATATACATATGTGTATATGTTAGTGTAAATATTTGTGGATACAACAAATTCATGCATGTATGTATGATATACCCTTCATTCATGTGAATGAATTATGGTATACTCAACTAGCGAGCGATTATTGTGCTTCCCTTTTTCACAAACAAAAATTGCGGGAGAGAGAAAGAGATCTGCCACAGAATTGCTTAATGGAAACTGGTTGTTATGCATCATTGAATCTAAATTAAGTTCACTTCAAATGAGAAATACATACATTGTTTTCATATGACTGTATTGAATTATGCAGCACATGCCAAAAAAGTTTCCAGTCATCGTAATATTTCAGCCAATTTTCAAAAAAAACAAAAACCTAAATGAATTATATACCAAAACCTTCCTAATGAATCACTCCGTTCATTGGTGAAAACCATATGAAAATCCCAGCGTTAGCTTTTGAGTTTATCGCGTTTAGACAGACAAACAGGCGCAGCTTGGGGACTTTGGTTTATTTTACAATATTTATATATAAATATACGATATAGTTGATTGATCAAATACCACAAGGGTGGGTGAATGGTTTAATTTTATGCATCCCAACGGGCCGTCAGGCTTTTGAATAAACATGTTTTCTGTGGCTTAGAGTAGCCGGCGTATCCTAGCCTATCCTATCCAGTTCTACCCAATCCTTCTAAAATAGATTCAATAGTATAAAGTCATGTCTAAACTCTAACTACTTATGGACCAAACCAATACATTAAAAATTCAGATTTTTGTATAAAAACAATAATGGTTTTTAATTGAACCAGAAAAAAGGTTATCATTGGCTATGTCAAAGATATAATACCCTTCATGCTCCTCCAGGTTGCATCCAACCGAACGGCGACAAATGCCAGATATCAGATATGCTTTCTTTCTTAAAATCGCTGTGTTTTTTCTGTCACAGTTTCAGTATCAACAAAGAACACAGTTTGTGTATCAAATGTGAGAACAGTTTCAGGGGTAGGTACTTTTTTTAATTTGGGTTTGTATGGGAGGTACCCGTCCTGGTAACCCTAGCATTTTTAAATTTACATGGTTGATGAATATGGATAAGGAACTTAAAGTGTCCTATAAGTAAAAAAAACAAAAAACTTTTTCTAATAAGAACATTAATTTCAATGGGGGTTGATATGGTAGGTACAATTCAGCTCTCTAGCTCAAAAACTGAGGGACTAGTTTGCATACATACAGACGGACAGCCGGACATGGCAAAATCAACTGGATGAGACGAGTATAAAAATAGAAGTCTAGTCTAACAAAATACATAGTATGTACTTAGTACAATAGATCTGTGTTCTTTTTCATTTTTTCCAGCTATGTTATTATAATCGTATATCTTCCATGGATACATACATATGTTTATCTTATTGTGTAATACAATATCTAAACTGAATTTTTTTTTTTTGTTATTGAGTATTTGAAGGTTGCAGCTTTTTAATGATTGGCGGTCGAAATCGATGTCGATTTCGTTTGAAATGGATAATACATTACCACAGATTATTCAAATTACTATTGTACCACATATTGGTATACAATACAATAATTTTGGGAGATTATCAAACTAAAATTTCATAAATATGTACATATTTGAATTTGATTTTTTGAGAGAGACACACAGAGAGAGAGAGAGAGAGAGAGAAAGGGAAAAGCAAATGAAACTTAATTTTTGTTTTTTTCTTAAGGTTTTTCCAATTAACATTCCCATGTCAAAATAATTTCGCACTATTTATATTCACTATGCCAACCCACCCCACCCCTTTTCCCTCTCATCCTTTTACAATGGAAAGCAAAATTGGGGAGGGGCATGATGAGGAGGAGTAGGAGTAGGGTAGAAACAAAAAAAAAAACAAATAAATTTAAAATTAAATTGAATTGTAAAAATAAAATAAATTAGTCAATTTCGTCGATTTTGTCTATTGCAAAGCAAAGCAAATCAAAACAATGAAAGAAGGGTGGAAGGGGAAGACAACAACAAAAGCAAACAACAAATGTGATTACATATTGGGGGAAGCATTAAAAAACAATTGAAATTTAATGCTAACAACATACATAAGAAAGATTGTTCTTGTTTTTCTGTTTTTTTTTTTTTGGTTGAAAATTTTACCAAAAACAAAAAAGAACAAAAAAATCATTTTTTATTTTGTGGCATTAAAAATCAATTAGAAAATACCATAGAAGAACAGAAACAGAAATACAAAAAAAATATATACATACATACTACTTGAAATGCGCAACTTTTAGTTTTTTGTATCTTTGCCTTGCTTGTTTGCGTTCTTTTTTACCTTTCTATTCTTTTCATTTAATTTTCCTCCATTTTTTCTTTTTTTTATTCTGATTGTTATTGTAAAGGCAAAGATAATTTACCTTAAAGTGCTGCCAACATTACAATTCTCTTCTCCTTTTCTTAGAACCAAAGAAATGGCCTACACCACCCATCATTCCCGTTCTGATTCCCATTCACATCGCCATCCCCATCATCATCATCATCAAGTGATAAATGACAAAACTAAAGTCAACAACGACAAACCATAATGTTGATGATGAAGAAGAAAACTATGACACAAAGTAGACTAAATTCTTACATTTGTATGTAGGTACTATGTTCCTTATTTCCCATCTAACCTAACCTAGCCTAGCCCATCATACTTACATATCATAGGTCCGCCATCACCACCTCCTTAGCTGTCTTCCATCTACCACCAGCCGTCTGATACTCCTCTTCATTTTCTTTTCATGAGGAAAGACTTAGTAGTAGTAGACCTGAGTATGGCATAGACAAATCATAAAGGTGCAACAACACTACTGACATCTGAGAAAGAAAACTATGTACATATACACAAATTTCTACATACATGCTATACACACATACTTATGTACATATGTAAAAAGTAGTACAAAGTATTTCTAGTAATGTTTCTTTCTAATTTGAATTCGTACAGCAAAAAAACATTGAGAACATGAAAAATGAACATATGAAACGATTGAAATGAAAGGAATAGAAGGAGTAAGATCTGAGGAGTGAGGAAGGGAGCTGACTATTCGAAATTGTGCTAAAAGATAAAATGATATAAAAAATAAATATGATTTACCTATAACTTATACTAAAAGTACCTACGATTGTAAGACCTAGATAGTAGAATATAAAATTTAAATGTCGATTCCATAGAAAGAAACGAGAAGTTTCTTCCTTACAAAGACCAGTATTTGCATTAATCAGTGGTGGATTTACCAGAATGTTGAGTAGATTGGAGCCCAGGGCGCAGATTTTAGGGGCGGCAATTTGTGCCCAAAATTTTTGAAAGTGAAAACTTCTCTAGGTATGTTGAATGCAGAAACGTGGCTACATGTCTGTCAGAAAAATTGAAGAGCGAAAAAACTAACACATTTACATCGCTTGCTTTCCTTGCTTGTTGATCCAGCTTTATGGAATAGCAATAATACAATAATATCGCAAAGTAAAAAAAAAAACCAACGGCTTCAATCAAAACCAGTCTTGTGACTTCCCTAAAAGTGAAAAAATATATTCTGATCAGCATCGTTTAATCTTTCAAAGAAAAATGAAAAATAATGAAGTAAATTACCGAAATTGGCTAATTAATTCTAAAAGTAAAAGATCTGTATATTGCGGGCCCTTTTTTGCATTCGGTCCATACGACTCAGTTTAATGACTGGATAATTATAATAGTTTGTTTGATAATTAGAAGTGCGGTTCATGTCCAACCCGAGAATTCACTGCAGAGGACAAAATGACAACTTCAGTGATATGCACCGATTTGGGAATCAAGGATCTGGAAGTACCTGTTACTTATCAAAGACCGTTTACGGTGAGTTTATTCTCTTGATGGGTCATAAAGTCTAAAAACTATTTCTTCTGCAATCTTAACTAAATCGTTGGGTTTCAAATGTTATCTAAGAACTGACACATCGATCCCCAAGTTGACAATCAAGGACAAGGGAGCACAAATCAAATCAAAATTTGTATAACCTACTGGTGGCAAATGTGTAAGTCCCCCACATACATATGTACATACCATAAATTCATACATTTGGCCTATCGAGCTTTTGAATATGCACATATTCAGTTATGTTCTAAAACACACCGACGTTTCTGATGTCGGACGTTTTCAATTTAGTCCAAAACAACCCTAAGTGTGCTAGAAAACGCAATGATTTACATCGATGTTCGAATGAACAACTGATTGAAAAGTGTATGCGATTTTGTTTGATTGCCAGTTTGCTTATTTAGTTTATTTTGCTTTAATTAAAAAGACTTTTTTGTAAAATGCTATTTTACACCTAAAACAACTAAAATGTTATATTCTTTAAATGCAGTTTAGCGAGAAAAACAATAAGCTACAGATCTTGGTACTTTTTTTCCTTTAATAACTTCAGATAAGGGAGAATTTAACCAAATCGTCTGTAAAAAACTTGCTGAATTCAAAAATGTCAAAAGCGGTTTCTACCCCAACCAAAAATGGAATTGGGCTGGAATTGAGACGAAAGCGGTTTCCAGCACATACCCGATTTATGTGAAAAATGACAAATTTCATAAAATTTAAATGTTTTTCATTATTGGGGAACTTTGGTTCCAACATGCAATAGTAAGTATAAGGTGAGTACGATAAGATACTATGTGTCTCGTATAGTACTAAATTTCCACTTAATAGATCCTTCAAGAACTCAAAGACAAACAAGTCTCGCATAACAATTGGCACACGGACGATGAGAAGGGACAGGACAGGACATAGTTGAATTGATTCTTCTCATAATCATTTCCATATATGTACCTACATATTTACTATGTATGAGGTTTCTACTGTTCAATGCACTATTTTATAGTATGTACGTATGTCAAACAAAATGCCATGACAAAATGATACTATGTATTATTGTACGAGTATATGGAAATACTAACGTATTAAAATAATATGTTAGTACCCTACTTAGAATAGTATGTACTTACATATACCATGTGTATGTAGTAAGTCAAATGAACGCCCCCCTTTTATTTGCATGTGTAAACAGTAGGTACTATTTAATCTGTAGTACTAGTACTGATCAAATAAACTCTATTTTTCAATGCATAATCTAATTAGATCAATTGCGTTGTACTATGTACTACTAGTACTGATTCTATTCATCATTCATTTTATTTTATTATTTATTTAATTATTATTACTTATTATTTTTATAATATTTTGCATATTACAATAGTAGTAGGTATGTATTGATGAACTTTAGACTCATTCTTCTTCATGGAAAATGGCACAAATATGTACACATTATGTAAACAGACGTATGTAAATAGTACTTATATACTATACTACACATATGTACATA
This sequence comes from Amiota communis, assembly GCA_037043315.1. Taxonomy (NCBI): domain Eukaryota; kingdom Metazoa; phylum Arthropoda; class Insecta; order Diptera; family Drosophilidae; genus Amiota; species Amiota communis. The sequence continues at coordinate 77,202 of JBAMAV010000927.1, forward strand.
TATAGGTTGGTGGGTGGTTTGTATGTACATACGATGTAGTTCATATGTGTCTGTAAATATGAGATAACAAGAAATTAATAATTAGAAAAAACTTGGCCAATTGGATTTTTATTATCAATTGTGATAATAATATGATTTCATTTTTTGTTTTTTTGGTAAAATTTAAACAAACAAGACTAGTAGTCAAGCTATTCAGAAATCTTGGGTACCCAGTAAAGAGAGGAAAATAATGATACCCAACAAAAGGTAGAAGAAATGATCGATCTTAAGAGAAACATGATTCTGGGTGTCCATAACTGACTATCCAGTCAGTCAGTCTTGTCAGAATAAATAGTAGGTAATAGTCCCTTTGGAACCAGTACCACTAGTGCCAACTCTTATCCCTTTTAAATGTATTTAACTGGTGAATTCAACATGGTGATGTCATTGAAAGCGGCCAATTGCTAAGCTTTCAATTGTTCTCAGTTAATGGTTTGCCTCTGACTTACCTCGGATTACTGAAAAATACTCAAATCAGTGATACAAAAAAAAGGGCTCGAAACGGGGAGTATTGCCACCAAGGGGACTAAATCATGAAGTTGGATCGTAATGCTTCAAAATGCATCAGCTCAATAGGGTGTTATATTATATCGTACGTTGAAAAGCAAAAAAAATAATAAAATCAGAAAGAAGAAGGCTATGCCAAAGATATAATACTCTTCACGCTCCTCCGGGTTGCATCCAACCGAACGGCGACAAATGCCAGATATCAGATATGCTTCCTTTCTTAGCATCACTATATTCTCTCTGTCATAGTTTGAGTATCAACAAAGAACACAGTTTGAGTATCAAATGTGAGTTTGAGGGGCACAATACAGTTTTGTTTGTACGTTTTTTAAATTTGGGTTTGTATGGGAGGTACCCCTCCTGGTACCCCTAGGATTTACAAGGTTGATGTACGATAAGTCAAAAAACAAAAAACTTTTTCTAATAAGAACATTAGTTTGTATAGAAGATAGCCCTCCTGGTAACCAGAAAAAAAGTTATCTTTAGCCACGCTCATGTGAATGAGCATTCAGAAATGTGAAATATTGCATATTATTGATTTCACTTACGTTTAGGGTAGAGTCAGTATACATACTGCATTTTAATACACCAATAGTCATATGTTTATGGCGGTATATATGTGGCAACACGCCATGTGCCAATTTCTCTTTGACTGTGTACACCTTGAGCACATGAACATGTACATATATGCACATGACCCTCTTGTGATGGGGCATACCTACATTATTGATTTGATTTATGTTCAAGTTAGAGTCAGTATTCATGCTGCATTTCAACCCAAGGTAACTATAGGATCTTGAAAATCTCAAGGTTGGTGAACATGGATCAGATAGTGTCCAAATTTCAGTTCGATAAGACAATAAACAAAAAATTTTCTATAATAAGAACATTTACTTGAATATGTGTTTATACGAGTATAGGAGGTGGTACCCCTTCCTAGTGGTCCAATTCGGTTGATTCCGACAAATGTTCAGCATCTGGTATGAAAGAAAACTTTGTACAAAATTTCAACTCGTCTCGTCGAACTGATCAAGGATATAGTATACATTTTATGGAGTCTCCAATGTCTCCTTCTGTTTGATAAAAAACTTCTTGATTAACTTCTTATACTATACACTCCGTGAAAAGCATAAGCATACCGTTGTTATGTGGTTCTTTGTTGTTTTTGGTTTGAATAGATTTTATTCCATTACTCTGATAAGAAATCCTATGGTAATATAATATAATCAATTATTGTATCATCATGAGAATTCATATGTGTCCTTCCTTTCTTCGTTCCTTTCGTCTAAACAAAGACTCTGAGTGCGATGATTGATAGGATCTCTACCAAGCTAATAGAGTCACTGAAGCTAAGTACAAGCAATCGAAACTAGGCTTCACAATGCACCATAAGGCCTATTAACGTACTGGAGCGTAACAATATTCTTAGTTGTTGGTAAGAGGAATAGTGATTCTTCAATTCTTGTATCCAAGACGGCTATTGAACTGTTTACCATAAATATCATACTAGAGACTTCAAATCGAAATTCTTCTTCTAATTTACCTTAGTGGGGACAACTTTTTCTCTTATTGTATGTGGATAAGGGGTAGGGTATACAAGTAATAGTGTAACCGAAGCTTATAATCTCTTTGTTGTCTTAAAAGAAAATAAGCTTGACTTTGGCGCTCACTCTCAGTGACTCTTGTGTGCAAATTAGCTTGCTCTCTTGCTATTTCTCTGAAAAAGTTTTTTGTGTGTTTGTGTTGGGGAAAGAAGAGAAGTATCTCATATGTGGCTTATGTGTATCTATGTTTGTTTGTGTGTGATCGATCTGTTTGCTATTGTTGTTGCTGCTGTATAATTATTGCTAGTCATTGATTTTCTTTGTTGATGCGAGGAGAGCAGCAGAACAAATAAATATTATTATTTTATTGTAGTTAAAGAAAACGAGAAGAGAAGGCAGCAACGCGCGACTTATGAATTATTGAAATAAATTTTTAAAAACAAAAACAAACAAAAAAAAATACTAAAACAAACACATAAACATATACAATATACGAGCATCTGTGTGTGTGTGTGTGTGTGTGTGTATTTTGTTTTAATTATTTATTAATTTATGCTGGTTTTAATTAGTTTGTTGCGGTTCATCATTATTATTATCGTCATCATTATCATTATTCTGAATGCCTTTCAAGTGAATGATAATGGTGTGATGATGTTTTCATTGAATTTTCTTTTATTTTGGGAGAACGACATGCAATTTTATGAGACCAACTTCCGAAGAAGTGACTGGGAAAAGAAGAAGGCGGAGGAGCAGGGAGACCTGTTTAACATAACGGCAATTCTTTAGCTTCTTCTTCTTCACATTGCAATGCACCCACAAAAACAAAATCGAAATAATAGTACATACTATGAAAAGTTGAAATAAAGTGCGGGCAAACGGAAATGCGTTTAAATATTTAAAATAAAATCACAAAATATAAAAAAAAAAACAACGACAATATTTTGTCAATAAAAAATAATAAATGATGATTGAGTGGATGTGGATGCGTATGTGGATGGAGGCTTTGCAAAAAGAATGGGAAATGTTACAGAGAGTGGGTGGATGAATGATTGAGTGAGTGATAGATGGAAGAGTGGAAGAAAGGAGGATCACCCGATGTACTCGTATTTATGAGTGAGTGCAGAAGCATATGCAACGCAACAGTCTACGTCATATACTAGTTAGTACAATAATAATTCAAAGAGTCTCAATTTTGCCCATTTGAAGTCTTCTTGCACTCTTTTCTATTAATGTTAAGCTTTTCTTCTCTGTTCAGATCTCTCTCACTCTTGTATTTATCTACTACTACTGTTAATTTGCACAAAACCATAAGAGAAGAGAGCAAACCATTCAACAAGAGATTAAATATACATATGAGAGTGTTTTTGTTAGCGCATGAAAGAGTTTGTTGTTGTGTGTGTGTCAATGAAGAAAAAAAACACGTGCTCTTTGCTTAACCCTCATGAGACCCACAACCAACCAACCAACCAACTCAATCCTAAAATGAAGTACCATACGCCCCCTTTTTTTTTTCTTGAAACATCATCATATCATCCCATTCATAATCATCAGCTAATATCTCTGGTGATAATCTCTGGCCTCGCCTCATTAAATACCTAAATCACTTGCACTCTTAATGCCTCCTCCATTGCTGATCCCACCAGGATCACCGATTAGTAATTAAGAACTTCAAACTTCCAGTGATAAAATCTACCAGAGTAGTAGTCGGCTATTGTTATCTTTTGAAGATTATAAACAAAAAATGCCTATGTCTATACCTATCTACACTTAGACTTTCTACTTGTGATCATCGCACACATCTACTTGGCCATATTAGTAGACGAGATGAGGTCGTATTTGTGTGGCGTTTGGCAAAAATGAAGGGTGATGTGTTAAGAAAGCATCACTTTTTTTTCTTGGGCTGTGTAACAACCAAAAATCACAAAATCTTAATAAAGGAGTCATTACAATTATAATAGCTTATGTTTCAAGCAATGCTTTGTAACTTAAAGCAGTTTGTTATTACAGCCAAATCATCGAAATTGCAAGGGAATAGCATTTTTTACGAATTAGAGAGGTTTTCGATTTATCGAGATTTCGATTTAGCGAGGTTAAAAAAGAAAAAATACGAATTAACGGGGCTTTTACATTTCAATTGATGAACGTATTGTTTAACTTTAGAAGATTTTGCATTGCTGTAAACAGTGTACATTTAAACTGTTTTTTATTTTCAATGCTATTTACCATTTACTTGGCTGAGATTAGGGGACTCATGATGCGCCGTACAATTGTCCATAAAAAACAACATCTGAAGCCATTCATTAGATAAATACATTGTCATCCACGCCTTTTTATTGTCTGTAATGCATTGGAAAGCTACGAATGTTTTTGAAGCACTGTGGATTTTATAAATGAATTACGATTTATAAGAGGTAAAATTCCCATCGAATTGCAAATAAAATGTCAAATTAACGAGGGGATATAGAATTTTTAAGAATTAACGAAATTTTTTTAAAGGACCAGCAGTTTGTTACGAATTATTGAGGTTTACGATTTATCGGGGTACGAATTATCGGGATTCGACTGTATTTATGTTAATTGCCACTATTATTTTTTAGCTAAGGCACAAACCTGTTACAGAAAATATGATCGTTCATAAGCGCACATTTCGATTTGTCTATGGTGTACAGCTGTTTTTTCTTTTAAGTGCATACAAACGGAACATTATGGCTAATGGTGAGAAATTAAAATGATTTAGAACAATTTGGAGAGTATGCACATAGTTCTTGCTTAATACTATCTAGTGTCTAAGCCTCTGGAGCGTCATGACATCCTCTAATGTTTTGCTCCGTCCATTCCAAGCAGATATTGAATGCAGATAGTAGCCTATTCTGCTGTAATTCTCTTTGTATTGAGTACCACGTCGTCAGTTTCTTCATCTTCAGTAAGATCATTTTCAGGACAGTCTTCTTCATTTTGGTTCAATAATCCATTGCTCGATTTCAGAACGTGAAATTTGTTGCAATGATTCTATTTCATGCAGCAAAGTTGATAAGTTGATAGAGATTCAATAGAGCGTGCATCATTTGCTAGCTGTAAACGTAACTCAGAGAGAGGAATGATGTCTTCACTATCCCAGTCGAACTGAAGATTCGTTGAGTGCAGTAAAGCATGATAATTAAGTTCACGAAGCTTGTTGTAATAATGAGCAAACGTTTCATGAAAGAAATATTCGTTGTCTCTATCATTCTCATGCATGACGTTGTTGTTTTCACTTGAGAGCGATAGAGACAGTGAATCTTTGTTTCATGAAACGTTTTCTCATTATTACAATAAGCTTCGCAAACTTAATTATCCTGCTTCACTGCACATCTCTGTATAGCATACGTGCAAAAACCGCGGTAACATTGTATAGTATTTCCTCTAAAATAATTTAATAAAATAATGTCAGGATCTTGTGAATTCAATGTCGCGTAGATGTGCGGCAGTTATCATAATTCACGGTTTTTCAACAAAGTATTAGAAAAGATATGTCTTATTTCATCATTAACTAATAGTTTCATAACTTTTTTGCCTTAATAAATGTAGAATATTAAGCCAAAATCAAACACTCCTATTATTTTGAACAGGGCCTTACTGCCTAGTTTTACGAAAGTTATTAATTTTTTTGTATTAATCGCTTTAAGAATAAAAGTAAAAATGAGAAAAAGCACATAATTGAGTTAACAAACTGTTTCCAAAGAAAGACTGAATAAAAATACTTTCGTTTCGTTATAATATCAAAATTTCTGTATCAACAAAGGTCACTCTTATTTTTTTGAACACCACTGTAGTACCACAGGCGTGTAGGTGTGCAATCATATACCATATTTTGAATGTATGTATTCATGTAGACCTCCAGTGTGCATACATATTCACATCTTCCTAGAGGTCTAAATGATTGCATTCAAATGTCGTTCATTTTTATAGTGAATAATCCATATGCCATTTTGAATGGATTCATACTGGCCCTCTTTATATCTCTTTACATACATAAGTACAAGATTTTTAAATTTAAGGTGTCCAACCACTCTAAGTAATTGTTTTGGGGTTAAGCTTTTGTGTTTTAAGCTTAGAAAAGAGTAAATTATTTTCATCAAATCAAATCAAAGAGAGATCAAAACAATCTTCAATTGTCTTATACAATAAACATAACACAACACATCACAACACCATGTAATACAATAAAAAATAAATGTAAAAAAAAACAATAATAATAAAATTTTATTTTAGATAAAAAATTTAATTTTAATTTCAATATATCAATAATACTCACGACTTCAAGACGACTAAAGTATTTGCAAAAGCTTTTGCTTTTGTTGTGTTGTTGTTGTTAAATGATGCTTTTTTTTTCTCCCTTTATTTTCGTTTGTTTTTCTTTATCTTTTCTTGTTGTTGCTGTTGCTGTTGTTGATGTTTTCTGCTTAAAAAAAATGTTTTTTTGTTTTGGTTTTTGTTTTTTTTTTTTTTTTGTTTGTTTTTTATGCGCGGAGCTCAATCGGTTTTTCCCCCACACACAGAAACAAAAGCGCTCTCTCGCATGTTTTTCTTTATTAGCTTTAAAAAAAAAAAAAGAAATTCATTATTATATTTTTTATTTTATTTTGTTGTTTCTTTTTGTTTTTTTTTTTGATTTTTTTGCAAAAGCACAAAAATGTTTTTCCACGTTTTTTTTTCTTTTCTCGTTTGAGTACAAAATCAACAACAAAAAAGCACACGGCGCAAATTTCAATACACAACCATACACACACACACACACACACATACACTCATACGCATAACACGCGAGTGCTAAGTACTTATTGAAGAATGATAATGATGACGATGACGATAATGATGAAGGAGAATTACCATTGCTTAGAAATGGGGGGAAAGGGGTTTGATGTTTGAATTGAAATTTATACAAATTTTGTAAAGTCAAATTGAAATGAAGAAAATATTGAATTTGCGCCGAGAATTTTTTTTTATTTTTTTAATTTGTTCAATCACAAATTTCGTCAATTGAAGAAAGAAGGCATATTAAGACAATAAGATAACAAGAGAATAAGATTGTAGGAGCGAATGGAGTGTGAAGCTTCCTCGTGTTTACTTGATTTTCTTTTATGTACAATACAATTTATTATTTAACTGTTCTTCTTGTTCTTATTTTAACACAACAAACAAACAAACAAACACATGTGAATATATTTACATTTTTTTATATTTTTTATTTCCTCTTTTGTTTTTTTATTAAAAAAAAAAAAATATTATTATTATTATTTCGTTTGAACTGTTGAAAGGCACAAAACAAATTAAAATGCGAAATCAAAACCAAACGAAGACGACATGGAAAATGACAACAACAGCAACAGAAACAACAACAACACAAATTACTCACACAACAATGAGACAAGCGGCGAGCACCGATAACGAACGACGGAGACGTCGAAGTCGACGTCATTTCAATGGAGGCGCAGCCAAGCATTAACAACACAATAACATAATAGCAACAAAGGCAGCAACAGCAGCAGCAACATTGAGAGTAGCAGCAGTAGCGAGAACAAGCCGAAATAAAGCTATGAAGAACGAGTGTATTGCCAGCGAAGCCGACCGACCGACCAACCGATTAAGTGAGAGCAGGCGCCAAATTCTAAGCGGCAAATGAATACGAAGCGTTCGTTAAACGAAGCAACAACAACAACAGCCGCCGTCGCCGCCGCCGAGAGTAGAAGAAGCATTTGTACTCAGTCACTACATATTTGTTTGTGTGTCTGTGCGTGAATGAAGTGATTGACTGCGGCAAGTGGAGTGACGGAATGAGGGAGACTTGGTTATGCCTGTCTGTCCGTAAGTCTCCAACTAAATAAATGCGACATTTAAACGACAACAAACCGAATAAATAAAAATATATATATATATATATATATATGTGTGTGCTCTCTAGTGCTTCTGTTTAATAGTAGTAGTAGTAGTGGTTGTATAGTGTAGTGGATAGTATAAGTATAGTGTAGTATAATGTTCTAGTATGTGGTATAATATTGGGTATGTGGGGTATTTGTTGTATACTGAGTTGGTTGTGAATGAGAAAAGGCCCCACACTGACGACTGTCAGACGGGCAGGCAGGCAAGCAGGCAGACAAGAGCGTTTGCCATGCTATACGATACGACGCGACGAACTCTAAGTTATTACGTTAAGTATTAGTGATGGCGGTAGCGGAGGTGGAGGTGGGTGGAAAAGTAACGGAACACATATAGTAACACGTTGTTCCTCTTATGTTTTAGTTTTTTTTTTTTTTTTGTGTTTTTTAGATTAATCCAATGGGCATAGAAAATTTGACATAATACAGTCACTCAGAGTCACACTCCCATATACATGTACATATGTATGTGTGTAGTACGTGTACATTGGCATAGTGCAAGTGCAGTGTTGAAAATTGAAGTGAACGGATATAGATACACAAACTATATACATTCACACTCAGATATGATCTGATCTGATCTGATTCATCATCATCATCATCAACACTTATCTAGATTTTTCCAATTTTTCCTTTCCTGTGTTTGAATTAAATTGCTCGTTATTCTCTCTCTCTCTCTCTAGAATATTGTTACTCCATCTCCATCCCAAGTCGTCTCCCAAATTTCCTCTTATTTCTATTCTACAATACAACAAAAATTTAAAAAAAAAAAATCAACTGGCCATGGTGATGAACGCCTGAGGGTAATTCTAACACATTTTATAATTATTCATTCAAAAATCATATACCCCGTTTATGTGGCAACCGACACGGTTTTTGTTGAAATCGGCTTAAATCAGATCAATTTTTTTTGTAGGTTTTTAAGCTTGCAACATCATGACGTTCTTATTGAGAACGAATTTAGTTTTGTTTGTTGGTGCAAAGTTGCCATACGCACACCTCAAAATAAGGTTTTTTTTTCAAAATAGCATTACACAAAATAAATGTTGAATATATAATTCATACTTATCCGGATTTTTAATAATAATAATAAACATTTGAACTTCAAAACGTTTTGAAAACTTTCATTTATTCAATACATACATTAAATCGGAATACTGGATACCTTGAGAAGAAACTCACCATAGTTATTTATTCAGTGCGAGTAAGCACCTGTCACCTATGCAGTCCAAGTATGTACATACATATACATATATTGTATTTGGAAAAGATCTTGGTCTCTATGAATTAGTATTGAAACAAATCTTATGGAAAATCGTAAAGAAATTTTTAACTAAAAACTCTAGATATTATTGGTAATATCATACATACTAGTAGGTATGTATACCAGTTAAGTTATAGTTCATAATAATTGAAGTAAACAAATCTTAAATGTAATGGAAATGTGCTGTGAAGTTCAATAGATCCTAACACCACCCCACTACCCAATCATCCAAACATCCAAATCCAAACATCCAAATTTTGATTTCAATATGAATTTTATAATTTCTCAAAAGGTAATAAGTACTTACGTAGATGTAAAAATGTTTTGTCGGGGATTTGAATTACATACATTCATATGTAAGTAGTACACACATACTTATTTACTATAATAAATAACAATGAGTGAGTAAGTAGAAGCAGAGGCAGCAAGCAGCAGCAGCAGCAGCAGTAGAACAACATTGTTGTTAAGTGACTTTGAGCTATGACAGAATTCTACTTATCATAATCAATGCATGTGTTTGTGTATCTGAGTATCTGTGAGTTATGTGCGCGTGTGTGTTGTGTATAGTAGTATATTGTTTTGTAATTCATAAATACGCACGCACACGAGGTTATGAAAGAGACACAATATGACAATTTCAGTCTATAAATTTTTTTTTTTTTGTTTTTGTTTACACGCTATTTTCTTTTTTTTTTCTGTCTATATCATTTCATTTCTTTATTTGTTTGTTCTTATTCCTTTTCTTGTTTCTTCTTTTCATTTAATGTTGTTGTTGTTCTTGTTGTTGCTACTTCTGCTGTTGTTGTCATTGTCATTTTTACGCAACTTCTTACCTTTATTTGTTTATTTGTTTTTTTATTATACAAAATTCTTTTTTAAATTAAGCCAAATACCCCTCCCCATGGCATCTCCCCATCCCTAAGTAAAGAAGGATTGTGAAAAGGAAGATGCAGAAAACATCATCATTTGCTGTCTTTGTGTCTGCCTTCCTTAGACCGAGTGAACGAACGACCGACCGACCACATGGGGAGCAACAAATTTTTGTTGTTTCATAAGCGAAACATAACAAACAAACAAACAAACAACGAACACGAGGTTAAAAGCAATGATAGAGAGCACACACAGAGGCACAGAGAGAGAGAGAGAGAGACGAGAGTGTATCTCTTTAAATAAGTAGAATCTTATGTTCTATTTATCTAACTTATTCTATTTTATTATCTAAGCAACATAGAGCAACATTGCATACTAAGTACAATATAACAGTTACGAGTAATCAAACAAAAGCCCCAGCAGAGAGATTGATGGGTGGAATAACATTGTGTAGAGTGTGTAAGGTGAGAGTGGAGGAATCTTTAGTTATCGATGATGTTGTTGATGCGAAATGAAAAACAATACACTCTCACAAAAAACTTAAAAAGAAATGCACTTTCCGAAATCGAATCATTCAGTGTTCTCATCCCATATCCTTGCCACGGTGTTGATATCTTCCTATTGTTAGATGCAGATTATATATGCATAGATTTAGCGATCCTTGATCCTTCGGCAGACTCAGAGCCAATCACTATAGGAAGGTTATTATCTTCCCCCAGACCACTGTGCTTATTTTGTAGAGAGGACAACACGTCTTCCACAAGAGTTAAATACTTAAGTCAAGTGAAGAGGATTTAGTTGAACACGCAGTCATTGATGTCTGAAAGATGTCACTAGAGTGAGTGAGATCATTGTTATTAAGCTTAATGAGCAAGACTTCTCATAGATCTGATAGCACTGATTGCAAAAAGCTAACTGTGCCAAGTAACCACCTCACTTAACCTGTTGTTCGACATGCATATATGTATGTAAGTGCTACGCTCCAGGATCCAAACTACATGACACTGATAAAGTATAAATATCATGAACAACAAAAATATTGCACAAGTTTGATAGATTGAAGAAGAGTGAGTGAGTGAGTGAGTGTAAGAGATACGCGTAAGGAGAGAGCGACATCAATAACAATAACAACACCCCATCAATCCAATAAGAATTGCATATTTTTCTATTTTCTAATTCGCTTAAGAAAATCGACAACAACAAAAATAACAACAACCGCTATTGTCGTGACAGCTTGGCCTGAACTGAATTGACGGCAGCGCGGCGGTGGCTTCTACTTATTTTACGAGGCATGTCCCATAAGTAAGCGACTTTCATTCACAACTCTTTTTATACGGCTGGTGCCATAGTAGGTGATAGGAGCATAGGATAGAAACTTTATCTCCAACTGTGATGCCTGGTTTGAATTGCTCTTAGCTTCAGAGTTCACCTTTCACTTTATGGGCGGCATAGCTCTCAGAGTCCCAGGTGGCGATTTAGCATTCTTCAAACTAATCCTAAATCATTCTAAAACAGTCCTGCAAATCAATTTCCAGAATGACCTTTACTTACTCCTCATATTCTTCGAACTTGTGCTTAGATTTTGCAGGTAATTTTTGAGCCCCATTTTCATCAATTGAGCGAACCTTCCCTATAACAAAGTCCATTCACTACGCTTTGAAGAAATCCTTGCTGTAGTTCGGGAGATTGTTATAATGAAGTCCAACTGTTCAATAAATTTGTAATGAAACGACGAAGATCTTCTTTGATTGCAAGCCGTAAATGCTTGACATTTTCTAATGTTATTGTACTCGGAGGTTATTGGCCGAACCCCACAGAGGTCGGTCCAACATTCTGGCATGGAGTTATAAACTCAGGTTGGATACTTTTGGGATATTCCTCGTACATACTGCGTCTTACTCATGCTGCTGTTGTTGTTGTTGCTTCTACACTTTTGTTATGCCCAAGTACTTCTTATTGTTGCTATTGCTTTTGAGTACTCGTTTTGTGTTGTTACATACATATTATGTATATGTATTTATTTTTTTTTACCCAATAATTTGTAAATATAGGTGTTCAGTTATAAAAGAGTCAGAGAAGAGAAAGATGGGAAGAGTTGGAGAGTTGTTACATATCTGTTACTTGCGCAACTTATTTATAATTTTAAAGTGAATTAGGAGGAGGAATTGTAAGGAGGCCGCCTCTTCCAGTAATCGAAGAACTCACTCTGATATATGTATGTACTTACATAAATATTAGCTCTATAATTAAAACACTGAGAGTTTATCATGCATGCATGGACATGGCTTAATTGATTCATTTCGCCACGCTGATTGTTTTGCCATACATGTACTTATTATTGAATTGTATTTGTACTCTATGCCAGAGTTTTTTAATCTGCTCTTTGGGGTCTCCGCTACTTATGAATCTAGGTTTTACAAATATTAAGTCTATGTTCACTCTAGTGTAGCTGAGATTAATCTAGGTTATGTTAAGAGGATGGCCGGTATCAAGTTTAGCTCACAGCCACAAAACTTAAGCCATTAAAGGACTGTTATTATGCCATGGATAGGAAGAGAGATAGGTGGTTGAATGGCATGTATGGAAGAGATATACACTGCCTTTCTTTCGGTCGCCAAAAAAGTGTGGCATCACGTATCGGAGAGGTTGACATTTGGACAGAATAGGACAGAAGACCAGATAGAGTCTATGAAGACATCATCGGTGTCCCTTGCGATCCTTTCACACTAGTGTAGTAACTAGTGTAAAATAATGAAATCCAATGAAATGAAAATTCAATCAAGAGCATTTTCATTACTTTATGGAATCAAATTTCTTTTCTACTCTTCTCTGTAGTTATTTTTGTGTTTTTCTTCTCCCTTCTTTTCTCTCTTGGTTTCAAAATTCTTAAGCAATTTTCTAATTTTTCTATTTGTTTTGTTTTTTTGTTTATTTTTTTCTATTGAAATTGTTCGCCAATTAGAAACAATTAAAAAATCTTTGGTAAATCGGCATAAATAATTAGATCAAGTATATCATTGATGAATAGATGCAAACAAAGATAGGATACATGGATAGATAGATAGATACTTGTGTGTAATAGATAGATATTCAGATAGATAGATAAATAGATAGATAAAATACATACAATACCACATAGATGATGGATATGTATTGAATAAGAAAGAAAAAAAAGAAGATATTTTAATGATAATGAGATACACATGTACATTGAGATATCATACAATGAAAAGATATTTAGATTTATTTATATGTACATATGAAACAAGTATAAATGGTGTATGTGATGTATGGTATAGTACATATTATGAAAATCTATGAATAGAAGATATTGTACTTTTGTTTTGTGTTCAATGGATGAATGAATGGAATTTGAAATGCAAGCGACATTTGTACATATTTTTGGATACCAGAAACCAATTAGTATAGAAGATACTGTTTTGATAAGATTCTTAAATGAAAATAAATAGATATTTTGTTAAGTGAGAAATATTAATAAAAGTAGATAAGAGATACTACATCACACACACATCACTATGGATAGATACTTTGGTACTTCAGTGTACGTACATATGTAGATACTGTAAAGATACTGATACTGATACAGATAGATAAAGTTAAGAAACACACATGTGTATAATAAGATGCATAATAATAATAATAATCTAAGTCACCAACCATTCTTGCTCTATCCCTACTTGGTAACTTTCTGAAATCATTTACCATCATATCTGTGAGCTACTATTCTTTCCACAACAGTCAATACAGTTCAGACAGTTCACAAATCCTGAAATCTTTTAGTAGGAAACAATACTAATCTATGTAAGTATAATCTATACTAATATAATGAAGAGATAATGTTTGTTTGGATGTTAGAGGTAATCTTCGAAACTTCTCATTCGATTTTAAAAATTCTTTCACTAATAGAAAGCAACATTGTCACTGAGTGTCATGCGCTATAATATATGAATAAAACTAAGTCCAGTTATTTTTAGAATTAACTGAAATATCCGGGCCAGGTGCCCAAAAAAAATAATAATAATAAACTGTATAGCGACACTTACTAAGGATGGTCTAACATTGGAACTTGAACTTGGAACATACATATAAGTGCTTTATGAGCCGGCAAAAATCCTTAAACCCTTCAGACTGTTACGCAAGAACCTGGAGATTGAATGAGTATTGAAAGAGAGACGCTTGTTATCATTTACACAGAATTTCTTTTATTAAGAATTGGATTGGATTGGTGAGCGAATTTAGGGTCCTCTTTTATTCTACAGAAGTTTCTGGTTGGTTATTTGGGATTTGAAATGATAAAAGGATGCTTCTTGACTTTGGTAGGCAGCGTGGATCAGGCCGGAATATACTAATGAGGAATAAGTCAAATATATTCCTTTTCTTGCATTTCTAATTTTTTTTAAGCGTGCTTCTTCTACTTCTTCTTACTCTTCTTTGAAAAATGTTTATGTAACAAAACAGAAGAAAAAAAACGCGCCATTTAACGAAAATTATAAATAAAATTAAGTGAGAGAGAACAATCACAAGACAACAACACACAACAAAAATGAGATCCAAGTAAAAGCTAATAATGGAAAAAGAGAAACAAAGCAACAAAGGAGAGGGTCATTGAGTGAGAGAGAAAGGTACTGATTATCTGTGAGGGAGGGAGGGAGGTGTGTTGGAAGGAAGAGATAGATTTAGTGAGTAGTACAACCTCAGAACCTCAGAAAGTTAAGCGAAAAGCAAACAACGCAATTTCATATAAACAAAAAGACAAAATAAAAAAAATAAATAAAAACAAAAAAAAAAAATATCTTGAATAAAATGAAACGAAATCCAAAAGAAGAAGAAGAAGAAGAACAAGAATGTAAACTTAAAAACGGAAAACAAGAAACACACACATAGAAAAAGCATGTAAAAAATGTGCGACAAAAAACAGGCAGAAAAAGCAGGTAAAACAAAAACGTGGTTAACAAACTCACCGAAAAATTCGACAGCAAAAAAAAAATCAACAAAAAAATTTGCTCAAAAAATGCGCAACAAGCAAAAAGAGATCAACAATAACAACAATAATAAGAAACAACTCTCTCCCTCTCTCTCTCTCTCTCCAACACACACGCACACATATACAACAGTCTCACGCATAAACAATGCGAAGAGAAAAGTTCTGAGCAAAGCGCTAGAGAGAGAGAAAGCTTGCAAAACCCGTTGCTTTCTGTGAAAGAGACCAAGAGAAAAAGAGTGAGCGCATAACTAAGAGAGCATATAAAATGATCATTGAAAGAGAACAAGTATAAACAAACAAATGATTGAGAGAGCTCTCTTTTTGTAGGGTATCCCGAGATTATCCAACAACAAATTATGTGTAATTTTGTTGTCAGGTACCCCGAGATCACAGGATTGAGATAAAGACACGATTTCGTGAGCAATCATTTTATAGTCTTTGCATTGAATATAGGCATGCCCAAGTGCAAAAGCTTTTTCAAGGTAAAAAACGGGCATAGGCAGTCAAAATGCTTGACCAATTTGCTGGATGATATGATATTACGGTAGCTTGAAATGGAAGCTTCACGCTGTCAGTGCCTCTCACGGTTCCTGATATTTGCAAGCGTCTTTAGGATTGACAGTGACGTGACCACCATATCTTCCAGGGATTTGACAAATCATTTATGGGCTGTAATGGCACTTTAACTTAGCAACCATAGCCATCGACTACCATGCACTTTTTGAAAAACTTCCCCATGTGCGTGTGGGCAGTTTGGGATTCTTAAACTCTCATGCCCACCACCCAAAAATATGTACTCTCAAAATGAGTCATCTGAGTTTTTGAGTCTATCCAAATACATACTATGAATATAGATTAGACAATTTGCTCACGAAACTTCTTGTTCTGATTATTATCTTTTGGAACAACATGAAAATCCAATGAAATTGTTTTGGAAACATGAGATTTTGAATGAAACCTTCGGATTCAACTATTTAAAGAGCGAACAAAATTTCGTGAGCGATACAATAGCATATAAGATTCATATCGTTTGGTCTGTCTATTGAATTTAAGAAAGAGGTGTCCATGTTTACTCACCACACTGAAATGAAATAATATTTAACAAGTTTGTTTGACGTGTGTGGCGAACAACAGTCAAGCATATTGGATATGCCTATCTACTATCTATCTATGTATCTGTTGTCTATGCCTTCCTCAATCTTTTGTAATGAAAAATGTAACAAATAACCAACAATAAGAATATGTAAGTAAGTACATACTACAAACGATTAATAAAAGTTGTGTTTTTGTGACATGGAGCGAGGACAGTGGGAAAGAGACGGTGGTAGAGAGAGGGAGAGATGACGAAAGGGTGACAAAGATATTTAAAGTTTTTAGAGTTTGGGTCGGTTGGGATAAGGAGGTTGATTGAAGAGTGAATAGCGGAGAATGGTGCATGGAGAATGGCGATAATTGTTTGTTGATTTCATGATGAAATATTGGTATTTCATGATGAAAAGCAGAATAATACAAAAAAATAAAATAAAAACGAAAGAGAAAATCAAAGAGAAATTGATATATGAGAGTAAATTAGCAATTAAAATGAATTAACAACACAAAAGTACAAAAATTAAAGAGAAAAAGAATTGCTAAAGTGCTGAGAAGGGAGGAGATAAGAACAAGTTTATATAAGAAGAAGCAGCAGCAGTGGCAGCGAGTAGAAACAGTGCCGAACAAGATTGAATGACAATGACGACAACGACGACGACAAATGAAAATAAATAAATAAAGCAAACAACAACAATAAATATTTGATAACACCATAAACAACAACAGTAACAAGAAGAACAAGAACAATTAATGCAAACAAAATACATAAAATGAAAAGGAAAATAAATAAAAAGAAAGAAAAATAAATAAATAAAAAAAAAAAACAAAACGAGAATCAAAGAGAGAAAAAAATACGCGTTTAGTTTTTGTGTGTAAATTTTTTGAAATTTATTTTTCATTTCTTATCAACAACAATCGAATGATGATAATGACGATGACGATGACAATGATGATGATGATGGTCATGATGAAGACGAAGAATACGAAAACCAACAACAACAACAAGAGAACAAAAATGAGAGCAACTACAACAATAAATTCGTTAGCAACGCGTTAACTGAACTAATTAAAGACGAAGATGCAGGCGCAGACGTAGACGCAGAAGAACAAGTGCAAGCCTAAGAAGAAGAAGAAGAAGCAGAAGAATGCGCGCCTTAATAGAAAAAAAAAATAAAAAATAAATAATATGTCATATAAAAGCAAATGCAACAAAACAACTTTTGCATTGTCAACATGTGCGCAAATAGGTAAGAGAAAGGGTGAAGGACACACAGAGAAATTGAGAGAGATAGGGAAAATCAGTATGAGAGAGTGATATAGTGAGAGATAGAGATCAAGGCAAGCTAATTCAATGCGACTCAACTAAGCAGGAGATATAGTGAGCTAAGAGTTTATAGAGAAAACCTGAGACTTACATGGAGAGGTGGGAGACAGAAAGACACAACTTAGCCAGAGAGAGAGAAAAAGAGAACAATGAGAAAAGTGAGAGACAGAGAGAGCGACTTCATTACAGAGGAGAAAGGCGACTCAACTAAACATGAGAGACAGTGAACTTAAAAGAGGAAAGCGAAAGGGACGCAGACACAGACACACTTAGCAGGAGACCTAAGAGATTGAGACTTAAATGAAGAGGGGGGAGAGAAAAGAGAAAGCCAGAGAGAGAGGGAGGGGGTAGAGGGGTAGAGGGGGAGAATTGCAGAGAAAAAAAAGCAAGCAAATCAAACGACACAACATATCGAGAGATATAGAGATAGAGAGACAGAGTGAGCATGAGAAAGATGGAAAAACAGGGAGAACCAGAGAGTAACAGAGAAAGAAATTTATTAGGAGAAAGAAAGAATGTAAGTAAAGGTAGGAATATACTACGCAACGATTTGCGCAACTTTCACAAAAAAAAAAAAAAACAGAAAGAAGAAGCGAATTGCGTAGTCTATGGTTGCGATTTCGGATTTGCGCAAATCCTTAGCACAAATTCTTTTTACATGGGTTGAATGATACTTATGTAAGCATGTATGCTACATGATATGCGAAATCATTATTATAATCAAATCATTGTTGTGAGTAGACGTAATTTGCCGTCGGAAAACAAACAAAATGGAAATTATTATTAAGCCATAGATTAAAAATGAGTTCAGGGATTTAGTATGTAATTAAATTCTATTATTTTTATTGAAATATAATAATACTGATTGAATAAAAGAATTTAATTCAAATTAATAATACATACATACATATCAAGAACTCTATGCCTAACCGCACGTTTCTTTACAATCCAAGTCTATTGACGGAGTTACAAGTGAAACAGAAGTTATAATATACTTCCTCACTTTTCATCAATTTTTACAGCTGAAATTTCAGCTCTCTCCTTATTGCAAGCAATAGGAAATATAAACAGCGAAAAATCTTGTACTATATATACATATATGTTTATCCATAAGGAAAATATTAGCCAAAAAAAAAGAATGAAATATTACTGGTATGGGTCCCCGGACATTGCAAAATAACAGGCAACGAATTAGCAGATGCGACTGCCAGGAATGCACACAAATTCCCCCTTACCGTAACAAATAATTTAAGCCTTTCCGATATCAGTAAACACCGGACTCACTACCACATTAGAGAATACAAAGAAATAATATGCAACACTTCACTACTACTTTTTCACATCCAATAACATATCACGTAGCGACACAATAAAATTGAGGAGACTAAGACTGGGTCACACCTAACTCATAGCTTTATAATAAACAATAAAACTCCGCCACCAACCTGCATAAACTGCAATACACTCCTAACCATAACTCACATCCATTTAAATTGTCCCTTCTTTCAAATACTTAAATACTGTGTAAACTTTATATACCGACACTTAAAGGACTGGGAATTTTACGCCGTTATTGAGAGTTGTCGTTAAAATGGAGAGAAGAAAAATCGATTATATTTTACTATAATAATACGAGGGGTACTATGTATATTTCGGGATCTGGCAAAACTAAGCTAAAATCTGGGATATCATAATAAAGTTTGACATTTTTTAGCATAAATGTGCTCACAACGTTTTGATGTACAAGTGCTATTTGTTTCGTTTACAGTGAGTTAAGAAAATGAATTTGGCCAAAAAATGGAAATTTCAAGAGAAGGTTTTCGTTGGATAATTTTTCATAACATTCGACGTAGATTATCTCAGCAAGAATACATATGTCGATTAACTCAGATGGCGATAAAGCACCATCAAAAATCTCAGTATATCGCTGGTATTGTGAATTCCATCGTGGTCGTAGTTCGGTCGCCGACAAATTGCCCAAAATCGGTTGTTGTGCCACAAAACATCGATGCAGTGCATGAACTGATAATGCAAGATTGTCTTGTGACATATCGTGAGATAGAGGCATCCTTGGACATTAGTTCCACTTCAATACATTTGATTTTGCATGAACACTTAGTTTTAAAAAAAATTTCCAGTCGTTGGATACCCCATAATTTATCAATAGCTCAAAAAAAGGCTCGCGTCGATTGGTGTAAGGAAATGCTTAAAAAGTTCGACCGTGGTGCTTCAAAAGACGTATATAAAATCGTGACAAGTAACGAAACATTGATATTTGCGTATGAACTGGAAACAAAACAGCAATCGACAGTGTGGGTGTTCCAAGACGAGCCAAATGCAACAAAAGTTGTTCGCGCTCGAAGCACTGCGAGGCAAATGGTCGCCTCTTTCTTCGGCCGAATGAGTCATGTGGACACTGTTCCACTTGAGCAACGTAGGACGGTCAATTCAGTGGTACACGACCATTTGTTTGCCGAAAGTCTTCAGAGAAATTCGCACAACCAACCGCCAAAGACGAATCATTCTCCATCATGACAATGCATAACACATTACCTTCACACTCAATAGAAACACTTGCCCTCCGCAAACTCTAAACAATACTTTGATTCCACAAGTAGATATCGTTGTGTACCTCGGAGTCCATCTTGACAGAAGACTTACTTGGCGAAAACATATTGAAGCCAAGGGAACTCAAATGAAACTGAAAGCCAAATGCTTTCACTGGCTTATCAACTCACGATCTCCACTAAATATTGAGTATAAAGTTCTCCTTTATAACAGCATCATAAAGCCAATCTGGACCTATGGTTCTCAGCTATGGGGTAATGTAAGCGCCTCCGATTACATAAAGACCAACAGTAAAAAATTAAATAGCCAAAATAAAACTTACTTATGCAGAGAAACTAAACACGCACCGGAATCCATTATCAATAGCACTCACTCGACTAAGGTCACAGACACGACTTAGGAGAAATGACCTACCAGCCCAACTTCAATTATAAGCGCACTCCCTCCAACTGGAGGTCAAGTAAAAGTAATAAACTAGAAATTAGGTTAAGATTCTATTACTTATTGTTAGTCTCTAAAGAAAGAGAAGATCCAATAAATAAAGAAAAAAGTACACAAAAAAATGACAATGCGAGCTCTCACACATCTCGTCAAACAGGTGAATTTTTGAGCAGTCAAAACATCGAATTGATGACTCATCCTCCGTACAGTCCTGATTTGGCACCCAATGACTTCTTCTTGTTCCCGAATATCAAAAGTAAACTGCGTGGTCAACGATTTACGAGCGCCGAAGAAGCAGTTGAAGCGTTCAAAAACCACGTTTTGGAGGTATCTCAAGAGGAATGAAAAAACTGCTATGACAAATGGTTTGAACGAATGCAAAAGTGCATTGATCATCATGGTGAATATTTTGAAAAACAATTAAGCCGTTTTCATTCATAAATGTTTGTTATTATTTGGTATTCCCGAAATATAAATAGTACCCCTCGTATGTACATATAAACAAATCTATAAATACAATATTATAATATTGGTCGGTGTCTAAACGTGATAAACTCAAAAACTACCAAACGGATTTTTATACCAATGAATGGAGTGATTCATTAAGAAAGTTATAGGTGTATAGTTCATTATTGTTGTGCGTAAATTGGCTAAACTATGACGATGATTGTCGAAGATGTCGGACAAGCTTAACTAAAGTGTGTCGCGTAATCCAATACTGTCATATGAAAATAATTAAGATCGAATGACACCCGGTTTACATTAAACAATTCTGTGGCAGAACTCTCTGTCGCAAATAACTAGGAAATTATATACTGAACAAATTGGCTATCCATGATAGTTTACTAATAAAGTATAAAATTTACAAAAAAAAAAATATATATATATACTATAATATTGGTATAAATAACAACTGTTATATTCGTCTGAAGGTTTTCGATGTTCCAGTAATTTAATTGTATTTCCTTATATATTTTATTTATATTTTGGGATACTGTAGGATCAACTTGGTTTTACAAAAAATAATTTTCTAATAATTTCGCTGCATCGAGTGAGTGGTTGTTTAATGCTTGGTGGAAGCTCAGGATCATACGTCTCGTCTTCTTCATCACCACTTCTTATTTACCTTCGCAACTTAGAAAGTACAGTTACTTACTTACAATAATAATGACGTATTGTTTAGAGCTGGAGAAACATTTAGAGTGCGTGTGATGCTACATAGAGTGTATCATTGTATGGGTAACAAGGTAAACCAACCAAGTCACGTAATTTCGAAGTTTTATGGAGTTTGTCATTAAATATAGTGGCTAACTAACTTACTTTACTTCACCTTAATGTAAATAGCTCTGGAGCTGAAGGCCTTTGTCGCTATTGCTCTTAAAATTATCAACTAAGTTATAATTTCTAATTATAATATTAGATCTATGTATATAAAAACATAATAATAACATTCTAATAAATATTGTAATATTTTAAATACTGCATTTCGTTAATAAAATATTAAAAATTGTTGAAAATATGTATAAAATTTTTTTTAAAATTATAAATATAAAAATATTACCTCCGGCAAAGACCTGTCTGAACTCATTGCTCGTTCAAAAGAAACAAAGTAAGTACCAGAGTTCGCAAATAAATTGCAATTTTTTCATTAGGTTGTCAAGCAACCGTTTGTTAAGAAACCAAATGCAAAAGGGATGAGAAAACCTTATAATTTATATTTCATTTTTAAGTTTTTTTGTACAACCAATGCTATTTATTTTTGATTTTTTTTATGGCAGGGGCTTAGTAGTAAACAACTCAATGAGAGAAGTTATTCAAAAGATCTTACGTTTGTATGTATGAATTTTTACATATATGTGTCTGTTTGTGAGTTACAGTCGACTATTATTTGTTACCCAGCAAACATTTTGATGATTGAATTTTCAATAGTCGTCTAACTAACTAGTTTTTGACTCCTTTAGGTGATTACAAATTGAGTTTTCAAATAGTCAATCTATAAATATTTATATTTATAAGCTAAAAAGCAACAAATATTAATAATTATAATAAATAATAATAAAAAAAACATGTTATTATAATGTATAAGTTTCACAAAATGCTCGCTGGATAGTATCTGCATTGTTTTCTATTCCTTTCACTCTTTTCCTCTCTCTCTCTTCGACTTAGTATACTCACTTCACACAAAAACAAAAACAGTCCTTTTCGCATGCACATTCATTTTTTTCTGGCTCCCATTGCTATTTATTTTGTGTGAGATTGAGCAAAAGGTTGGTTGTTTAAAAATTGAAAAATAAGTGAAACGGTCAGTGAGATACCTAAACAATTGAAAACTAAGTGAAACGGTCAGTGAGAAACCGAAACAATTGAATTTTTTTAGGTTTCTCCCTGAAACAATTGAATTTTTATCAGTTTCTCACTGAACGTTCTACTTTGAAAATCAATGGTAACAGTTATTTGCGCATTATGCTAAGTATAATAATAATTTTAAATTTGCACAAATCAATTGGTGTAGTCAATGCGCTTCACTTCATTTTACAACAACAAAAAGTTGCGCAAATCGTTGCGTAGTTGCGTAGTATGGTATATTCATGCCTCAAAAGTTTTTTTTTATTGTAGATTAAAAACAAAAAAGGTAGCAAAGCAAAAGATATACACAGCACACTCAATCAAAGAGAATTGTTAGTCAAAGAGAGTACTGTGTGCATAAGAGAGTGAGAGGAGAGAGAGAGCGAAAGCGTGCGAGAGAAGAAAGTCATATTGTCACAATGTTGTTCATAGTATTCCAAACAACATTTTTCCGGCCGGTTTCGCTTGTTTTTTTTTTTTGTTTTTTATTTTATTCTGTTTTATTTTGGTATTTTGTGTTATTGGCAAAAAAACATAAAAACACACACACACATACACAAAAACAAACAAACAAAAATTAAATAAAATTAAAAAGACAAAAAAAACACAAATAAATAAAAGGCAAAAAACTGAAAATAGTAGAAAATACTTATTTTGATAAAGAAAATAAATAACAAATATTATATGTAAATTGTAAACTTTTTGAACAAAATTAATGGCAACAAATGACAATCAATGTTCATATGCAACATACGAAATGATGATGTTGAGGATAATGATGACAATGATGATGATGAAAACTGATGAAATGTTCTAAAAAATGCAATGAAAACAAGAGCAACAACAAGAATAACAATGAAACCATTAAAAATGTCAAAATATCAGGAAATAAAAAAAAACACACACTCACACACACACACAACAAACAAAAAACATAAAATCATACTATAGTACTTACATACATAGATACATACATATGTAAGTACATATGCACATGATACGATAACAAATGCGTTGCTTTTTTAGGTTCAAACACATGCACACACATACCATGATAGAGTGAGGAGAGAAAGTGGGTGGTAAAATGGCATAAGCAAATTCTACAATACTTCTTTACCTCCCGTCAAACCCCTATTTCTTCAAACAACTAGAATGTAAGGCATTGCTAAACAGAGACAGAGAGAGAGAGAGAGAAAGAGGCGGAGTGAAAGAAAGAAAGAGGAATAGTAAATTAAAGTTATTAATAAAATGCGGGAACAAAAACGAAAAATAATTAACAAAAATACATACTTACATACATATGTGTGTGAGTGAGAGAGAGGTATTGAGAGAGAGTGGGAAGAAGAAAGTAAAGAAAGAATAACAAAATAAATCAAAGAAAAAGAAAATACATTGTATATAAAAATAAACAAAACTTCAAGACAAATGAAGAAAATGTAGGCCAAATGAGCAAAGAAACTTTTGAACAAACGTTAACTTAAGAGAAACAAAACTAAAGAGAAAAAATTAAGAGAGTGTGTAGGTGGTGAGAGGGACACACGGAGAGAGAGTGATTAAGGAAGAAATTAAAAGAGAACAACAAGAATTTCAAAACAACAAATATCAAATAGAAAACTAGAAAGAAGGCTATCATTGGCTATGCCAACACACAGTTTGTGTTGTACTTTTACTCTTTATATGTTTGTCATTTAATTTGGGTTTGTATGGGAGGTACCCCTCCTGGTAACCCAAGGATCATGAAATTGACATGGTTGATGAATATGGATCAGAAACTAATAATTCAGTTCGATAAGTCAAAAAACAAAAAACTTTTACTAATAAGAACAGTAATTTAAAGTGGTCCGATTCGGCAGATTCCGATGTATGATAATAAGAAACCTATGTGCAATTTCAGTTCTCTAGCTGAAAAACTGAGGGACTAGTTTGCATACACACAGACGGACAGACGGACATGTCCAAAATAACTTGTCTCATCGTGCTGATCAAAATTATATATATGGTCTGCGATGTCTCCTTCTGTGTGTTACAAACTTCATAATAAACTTATAATACTATTCACTCCCGCGAAAAGTTTAATGAGAAAAAGAAGGAGAAGTAGAGAAATAGTAATGGTAATAAAAAGACACAGAAACTTAAAAAAAAGACAAAAAACTATCTAAGTCACTAGAAAGTAGAACAGAGCAAAGCAAAGTGAGCAAGAGATGCATTCATACCAGGGTCGATCGATCGTGAAGTTTATAGAAACCATTATTCACATCTTGTTTATCAACCAACCAATGTTAAGTAGGGCACTGTACTAGGCATTGCGAAAAAAAAAGTAAATCTAAAACTTTATATTATTTTAATTATTTGTCGTTATAACGGCTATTGAATTACACACTCTGTGCAAAACTGTCTACCTATTACGGTTCATGAGATACAGCTCACTGACGGATGGATGGACAGACACACGGACGGACATCGTAGTCTTAATAATAGAGTCCCGTTGACCACCTTTTAAAACGGAACACTAAAAATCGAACAATTGTGGGGATATTAAAGAGGTCATAGGCCTACATCGACATATGGTAAAATTTTTTTATTTTGACAATGAAAAATATCTGAACAAAATATATATGTATAGAGACCATCGTAAGTGGGATTGCGGGATTATCGAGAGAGAGAGATTTTATCGAAATATAACAGTATATTACAATCCAAATGAATTTATGCTTTTAGACAAGACAGACAAGACCCAAGCCCACCCGTAACTCCCATGTGTGGTATACAGATGGTTCTAAAACAGACACTGGCGTTAGAGCAGGTCTCTACGGGTCCCTATAAAATGCATAATCTGCAGCATGGGCCGGGCGAATTTAGTGCTCCAAGCAGAAAGTGATCTACTGCTAACAAGCACATATACATTCACTCTGATAGCAAGGCTGTATTATAAGCACTCAATGCTTTCGAGTTCAACTCGACTGGCATTAAGCAAACAGGTTAACCTAGTCTGGGTGCCTGGACATAGTGGATATCTTGGGAATGAAGAGGCAGATGATGGATCTTCTAAAGTCCTCATTGGACCAATTCTGCGGATTGCCTTGGAGTTCGACGAACTCAATACTCCAACAATGGCTAGATGGCAAATCGCACGGCAGGAATTACTGGGACTGACACGGACAGGAACATATTCGAATACTCTGAGGATTCTTGATAGGACTTTGCAGAGTAATGAAACACTTACATAACATGCGAATCAGTCGCAGCGATCTACTTATGCAGACTTTGTAATGAGGAGAAGGAGTCAGCAGTGCACGTATTATTATTATTATTATTATTATTATTATTATTATTATTATTATTATTATTATTATGTCACTGCGAGGGCCTTACCCGGACCAGACTCCGTCACCTTGGAAATCATTACTTGGAACAAGTTGAAATAGCAGATCTGTCTGCGAAGAGGATCTTGGAATTCCTAATGAATACCAGAATCTCGGAGGAACTGTGATTACGGGGTTTGTCACAATAGGCCCACAGGTGGACGGTAGTGACGATTTGTACTGGTTGCCGCCATTTCCCTAATCTAATCTAAAATCTAATCTTTAGACGAGACATTTATAGGATTCTTTAGGAAACATCTCAGATAAATGAATAATCTAAACCATCATATTCACCAGGCGGACAAGCTCCTGTCATGAAATCAGCTCACAAGATGATGGCTACAATCGTCATGGTGATAAGCTTCTATCAAAGTAAAATATCAATAGAGACATAACTCTCTTCTTTTATCAAGACATGAAACGAGAGATATGTACTCGTATGTCACCAGAGAGAAGTACAGAGTCATATTTTGAAAACTTGATCAATCCTATTACAATAAATTGTTGGAAACAGGAATCAAATATTCGAAACGACACATTGGGGCTTGAGACTAGTACGAGTACAATGTATCGACCTAGATGAAGATTATATTGAGAAGAATGCTTGATATTGATAGACCCTCGTACAGAGATTGAACAAGAATTCAATATAGAATTGAATAAGCATGACAGATCGTTCGACAACTTCATAGAAAAAACAAGCAAAGAAAGAAGAACGAGGGAGAGAGGCAAATATTGAATTACATACATTCACACTCTTCTTTAAATATTAAGAGAATTTTGAATGGGGGAAATCCAAAAATATAATAAAGTAAATATAATAAATATGAAGCATTCGCCTATTAAGCCAAAAGATACAAAATGAATAACAATGCATGAAGAATACAATAAATAACAAGAGGGAGAATATTATTGTATCTTTCAACTGTCCTCTTTTTAGCTAAGGAACTGTAGTGTACTATAGCTAGAGATTCCCTGTGATTGACTCCTGTCCCTGATCCCATACATATCGTACAATAAGAATGTGTATAACAGAAAAGTTGTAGGGAACCTACTTTGTTTTTCCATTTCCAGTAATTGAAGAACGAACTACAGTTGCAGAATTCGCTCCAATTATGTTCCATTTAATGCGTTACATGTCTAATGGCAAATTAATTAACTCAACACTTATGTAAATGTGTAGGGTATATGAATAACAACAACAACAACCACAGCAGCAGAAGAAAAGATAAAGTTAAACAGGTGCAAAAAAGGGCAATAAAACAAAAAATTAATCGACATTAACAGCTATAACAATATACAGAATCAAGCGCAAGTAAACGAAGAAAGATAGACACAAAGAAAGAAAAACGGTCATACATAAAGGAGACAGAACAACAAACAGAGAGAAAGAAAGATACAATAAACAAGCAAGTGAAGTTCGTCATTTTTGGGTTTCTTCTCTAATTTTTAAGCTTATAATGTTCCACATTATCAATTGAGTACGAAACGGTGAGAGGCAATTGAATGAAGAGAGAAAGAGACTAAGGTGAACTCAGTTAAGAGAAATAGAAGAAGCAGAGAGACATTAATACATGTAAACGCTTAATGAATTTTGTAAGTTATGGCCTGGTGGGTCCGAATTTGGGAGACCCTGTAGCCCAAAATATGTATCTAGTGATGTGATTAGAGATGGACCCAAAAATAAGAGTAGCGATGGAACTTGAAATAAGAATAGTGATCGAATTAGAGATGAGACTACAGATGGGCATAGAGATCGGAATAGAGATGAGACTAGAGATAGAACTAGAGATGGAACTAATTATTGAACTAAAGATAGATATTGAGCTAGAGACGAAAATACATATTTATCGATGGACCAAAAGATGGAACTAGAAATGGACTTAGGGATAAAACTATTGATGGACCTAGAGATGAGACTAGGGATGGACTTGAAGATGAAAATAGAGATAGAGAAAAAGACCTGTAGATGGAACTAGAGATAGACTTTGGTATGGTATGTAACCAGAGATGAACCTAGAGATGGAACAAGTTATCGAACTAGAGATAGAGATGGACTTAAAGATGGAACTAGTTATCGAACTAGAAATACACGTAGAGAGGGAACTAGTTATCGAGTCAGAGATGGAACTAGTTATCGAATTTGAAGTGGACCTAGAGATGGACTTAGGGATGAAACTTAAGATAGACCTTGAGATGAAACTAAAGATGAGACTAGGAATGGACTTGGAGATGGCACTAAAGATGGAACTAGTGATGGAACTATTTATCGAACTACAGATAGAGATGGACCTAAATATGGAACTAGATATTGAAATAAAGATGAAAATACTTATCGAACTAGAGATGGAAATAGTTATCGAGCTAAAAATGGTACTAGAGATGGAACTTAAGATGTACCTAGAGATGGAATTAAGGATAGAAACGGTTGTCGAACTAGAGATGGAACTAGATATCAAACTAGAGATGTAAATAGTTATCGAACTAGATATATGCCTAGCGATGGAACTAGAGATGGTAGTAGAAATGAGACTTGAGTTAACATAAAGTAGAAATGGGTTAAAGGTGGTCTATAAATCCATTTAGAAATTAGTTTAAAATGGGACTAGAGATGGCATAGATAGATTATCAACCTGTCTCTCTACCTATTTGTTTATCTATATTATATCGGATATCAGATACAAGCGATACAAAGTGTTTTTCACTGATAATGTAACCAAAGAAATACAATCTCTTAGGTAACAACAAAAAATTAAAGAAATCTTTTAAAAATATCTTTTAATCTCTCTCACAAATGAGGAGGAACAACAACAACCGAACAAACAAATGAACAATCCAACGATCCGACGAATGAACTCGTGATGTTTCAATTAGCATCTTTTTGCCAAACATGAACAGAACAGAAAAATAAACTAAAGAAAAACCTTCGGTCGCATGATTTCTAGTATTTTTTCTGTGTGTGTCAAACATATTTAGATTCATGCTAAGATACAAACATTTATAGATACACAGACACATACCATACATACATACGTATGTAGTATGTACATGTGCTGTGGACCGAAATGAAAAAATGCTCTACGAAATCAAAACAAATGCAAATAGCAAAAAAATTGGGAAAATGTTACGATAAAATAAATAAAAAATAGAAACAGATAAAAATAGTATATAGAAAAAATAATACATTGAAAAGATAAAAAACCGCAAAATATTTCCTTTCCAAATACCCTGCCATTCTTGAAAGATGGCCCCGTTTCCTTGGAAAATCATACTATAAGATCTGGGCAATCTGGACCTGAGCTGGACTTTTTGTTGATTCAACGAGAGGGTTTTCCACACGGAGTGTATCTCTTATCAATACAGGCCGTCAGCAAGGGCGTATTTAGTTGTTGACAGCAATTAATATCATACATTTTTATCCAAATGTACACTCATTTTGTGAAAAACGCTGGTCATAGAAGTATTAAAGTATAATCGAATTAAAAAAACGCTATTATGAAATGGTTGTGTGCTTAGAAAAGCTGAGTGCAGAACATAATGCTGCCACAAGGAACGTTGCTTTCCAGTTGCATAGCGATGCTCTACGATGTGTTTCTATAATTTGTATGTGCATAATAGCAAAATATTTTAATTTTTAACTACTAAATTACTAAACTATCCTAAGCCACTTTCACCCCCAAAGCACGCGCAAGCTGGGTTACATTAAAAACCGAACAAGACTGGGTATCGACCACAAGTTACTTTGGTACTGAACTACTGGGTTTAGTTAACATGCAATACAAATTTAGTAAACTACTTTGCGTCTACAGACCTAACGTCATCAGCCATATCCAAAGGCATGCACCATAAAGATAAATTTAAGACTTAAAACATAGGGTTGTACAATAAAGATACTTTAGCTTCAACTTTTTACTAGTACCATAAATTAAAATTATCAAAAATGAGAGCAAATGAAATTAAGTTAATCGGTTAATAGAAAGCTAAGAGTTAAGATGAGTTGAAAGATTAAATTTTAACTGATCGGAAGAAATAGAGTTAGATAACAGGTCAAAGTATAGGTTATACGATGGACATAAAAAGTGAAATGGGTCGTGCTGTAAATAAGTGGTGTTACAGGTCCCAATAAATATAGGTGAAAAATTCCTTGTAATTCGAGAAGAAACATTAAAATGTGTGCTTCCAAGCAAAGATGGGGAAAAATTACTACCAACAATTAGATTGTGCAGGAAAGTGACATCAAGAGTCGTCCTACGACTAGATAGTTTTGGGAGGTGGATAATCTTAAGACGTCTTTGTTAGGATGGAAGGTTGATGTTAGGATCCCAGTGTAAACTACGTAGTGCAAAAAGCAAGAATTAGTTCTGAACAGATTCAATATGATCACTATACTTTTTATACTGTGGGTCCCAAACACAAGATGCGTATTTAAGAATTGGTCTAACCAAAGGGGTGAATAATAACTTAGTAGTGTAAGGATCATTAAACTCTTTAAACCAACGTTTAATATATCCTAGAACGCTTCTAGCTTTATTAATGATAGAAGAGATATGCATGCCGAAATGCAGCTTAGGATCCACCAAAACACGCAGATCATTGTATATCTAAAGTGTCATCATTAATGAGATAATTATTTGCAATTAAATTTTTATGGTAAAAGGACATAGTTTTACATTTGTCACAGTTTAGAGTGAGGTAGTTGATGGTGCACCCTTATGATAAGGAATAAAGATCTTGTTTAAGAAACATTTTTTTGGATGGATAAGCATAAATTTACGTCATCAGTATACATCAAGATTCTAGAATGTTTTATGGCAGATGGCAAATATTGAATAATAACAGACTGAGGTGGCCACCCTGCGGGACACCAGAAATTATACGAATAGTCTTAGATATAGCTGCTTTAAAGATAACTCTTTTGGTTCTGGAAGTTAGATAGGATGTAACTTCTTCAATCAGCTTCAATGACATTATAAAATGCAGAGGTCACATACTTAAAATGTAATTGAAACACACTGTAATTTAACCATTTATTATCCTTACACTCTTTTTCGTTTGGTGTCTGTTATGAGACTGTTCTCTATTGTTTTATCATACGTTTTCTTAACCTCAGTATAATAGGTTATATTGTGTTTATGCAATATGTAGTACATGTGTAATGGCAATGTACTTTGGTTATCATCTGCAGGCGCTGCATAATCGCATACGACAAACAGTCAATGACTGAAGTGGCTGATCACGTTTCCGTGGGATTGGATTGTGCGCTGTCATAAACAGTTTATGTATATTAGGTTTATGTCATTTTCAATATGTTTATATGTATATGCAACAAAGTGTTATATATTGATACAAGCATATAATTGCATGAGCACACTACACCCTCCCCTTTTAAAAAAAGAACGTAATCTATGGATTTATTTATGGTAAAAAAAAATATATTATTTTATATTTAGTTATATTAATGTATGTCATACAGTCAATTTCACTTACCAGCATATTTCGTTTAAATGCATAAAACAGACAAAATACTGAAGTGAATTACAGATTTTCTTGCTTTTTATTAGCTTTAAATGCTTTAAATGGGCAAAGGTAAAAGATAAACAGGTCTAGGTATTAAAAATAAGTTAAAAATTATAGATTCAGTGCACGATGGTCAGAGCAGAAAAGCTTTAGCCGAAAAATACAATTGTGACCTTTCCACGATAGGCCGTATTTGCAAGAGTGAAAGTGAATTGCGACAAGTAGCAAGAACCAGTGGTATTGAAATAAACATCCAAAGAAAAGGCGTGCACGGCAAACTGGAATCTGCATTATATGTGTGGTTTACACAGATCAGTAAAAAAATGCAATCATTTCCTCGGGTGTGCTTCTGGAAAGCAGTGAAAGAGTTCTTAAACAATTTGGGTGATAATTTTAAACCACAATCATCCTGGCTATGGTGCTGGCGTAAATGGCACAATATTAAGTTTGGGAAAATTCACGACGAAGCTGTTGAAAATGACAAAGAAGCTGCTGGGGATTATGAGACTGCGGTATTGCCTGGCTTAATAAAAAATTTCGATCCAGACGATATTTTTAATGCTGATGAAACGGCACTATATAATAAAGCAATGCCAAACACCTCATTTTTTACCAGTGATAAGCATACTGTGAGAAGTAGAAAGTCACAAAAAGTCAGAGTGACTCTGCTGTTAGGATGCAATGCTACCGGAAAGTTTGAAAGCAATAATATTCATTATCAAGAGTTCATCTCTTTCTTTGGAACAGGCACTTACAAAAAAGTATTTCGCTGCTTTGCTAATAAAAAAGCATGAATGACTGAGGTGGTATGAAATGAAATATTGCTAAGCATAGATGAAGACTTAGGAAAAAGTCATCGTAATATTATATTGTTTGTGGACAATGTCACATGCAACAAATCAAATATAAAACTAAACAACATTAAATTGTATTTTTTGCCTTCAATTACTACTGCTCTTCTACAAACATTGGATCAAGGCATTATAGCTTCATTTAAAAGGGAGTATCGACAAATTATCATAAGGAAGCAGCTTATCGTTATAGAACGAGGCAAAACTGTTAAGCAGTTCTTACAAGAAGTGTACCTTCTAAGCGCACTGAATTTCATGAAAAAAGTTTGGGATTTAGTAAAAGTAAAAAGAGAGAAAAAATAGAAGAGAAGTCAAAACATGATTTGTATTTTATAGGTGGGATTTATCGAGAATGCGCTGTAGAATCAGAAAGTTTCAGTCTTACCAATTGATATCAGCAATGAGTATGTACATTACAATAGCGACGTCCAATGTAATGGAGACTTAGGTGACAATGAAATAATTGAACTCGTTAATCAAGAAAACGGTGAGGATGACAGAAGCGACTCAGATAGTGATGCAGACGACTGCCAAATCAAGAGTGCAAAAGAAGTCGAAAAAGTTCCTTCGACAAAAGAAGCATTTTGTGCTCTCCGCACTTTGGAAGTATAGCACATAACTTACAAGAAGAATATAATTCTATGCAGGAATAAGAAGTGACACAGCATCAGTTTACTTTTAAAGAAGAAACAGTCAAAAATTACTGACTATTTCAATGCTCCACATTAAAATTTAATCATATGTGTCATAAACTTTATTTTGCTTTAATAAAACTTTAATCAATTTCAATTTTTACTCATTATATCCGAGTTTTAAAATCTCTTCGCCCAGCTGAACATTTCGCTTAACTGCACAAAAAATTCTGCAGAAAATGGATTGCAGCTAACCGAATTCGACTGT
>JBAMAV010000928.1:0-26516 GCA_037043315.1 Amiota communis
CTATTAAAAATAATGGATTCGGCAACCCAGTTAAATACAAAGTTAGACTTGTTGCTCGTGGTTTTACACAAGAATATCTAATAGACTCTGATGAGACATTTGCTCTAGTTGCCAATTTAATTTAAAGGTTCACCATATGGATGTAAGAACTGCATTTTTTTAATGGTATTTTAAAAGAGGAAATCTATATGATGGTTCCTGAAGGATTATCGCATGGTAGTGATAAACTCTGCAAGCTAACTAATGCGATTTATGGACTGAAGCAGGCAGCTAGATGTTGGTTTGAGGTATTTGAGAAAGTTTTAAAAGAAATGGATTTTATAAATTCAGCGGTAGATCGATGTATCTACATTCTTGACAATTGAGATATTCTGAAAAATATTTATGTATTTTTGTACGTTGATGAATTAGTTATATGAACTGAAAATATTAAGATATTGTCTAACTTCAAATCATATTTAATGTGTAAATTCAGAATGACAGGCTTATTTAAAATAAGATATTTTATTGGAATAAAGATAGAAAGATATGATGACCATTTATACTTAAGTCAATCCGCTTATATTAATAATGTCCTAAAGAAATTCAATATGGAAGAATGTTATCAAGTTAGTACTCCACTTCCAAATAAGCTTAATTATGAAGTTTAAAATTCAGATGAAGAATGTAATGCGCCATGTCGAAATCTAATTGGCTGTTCAATGTACACAATGTTATGTACTCGTCTTGACTTGAGTACAGCAATTTGTATTTTGAGTCGATATACCAATAATAATAATAAAGAACTTTGGCAGTGTCTTAAAAGAGTATTGAGGTATCTAAAGGGTACTGTTGATTTGAAGTTAACTTTCGTAATAAATTCAAATTTTAAGGAAACTATTATTGGGTATGTTGATTCTGATTGGACTGGGAGTGAGACTGATAGAAAAAGCACTACTGGTTTTATATTCAAAATTTTTGAATCATGTCCAATATCTTGGAACACAATGAAACAAAATTCAGTTGCAGCTTCATCCACTGAAGCAGAATATATCAGGTGTGTCATGGAAATCTCTTTCGCCATAATTTCAACGCAATTCCAATTCACTCAGCCATGTCATGGAAATCGCCAACAGTTTTGCAACGGTTTTTTTTCGAACTCGACAAAATAAATCATCGGTGTCATAGAACAACACGAGATTTTATTCTTCGTACATACTTAGATGTTCGAATGAACAGCTGGCCGCTTTTTGTTTGCGTTTCGTGTGATTGACAAGCATGTCATTTGTAACAAACACAAAATAATTCCAAAAACCATAAATTACACAAAGAACAATGCCACTTGCAAGGGTTATTGCGCTTAAGATAGAAACGCCTTAAGCGCCTTAGATGTTCATGAAACCCTCTGTCACATTCAGACGCCACGTTAGAACTATTTGTTATTTGCTTCGTTGCAATAAATGTAAATGCAATTTTACTTACGTATATTTAATCAAATAATTGTACATACATTTTTTCTGTTCACTTCTTTTGTTTACTTTTCTTCTTCTTTTTGATTTCTTGCATTCAGTAGCACGAACACAAAATGCAGACATGCCACCTTTCACCAATGCTTTTATTAAAACTTTTAGGTAAACTTATTACATTCTACACATTTTTAAAACAAATTTAAAAAATCACACATTTATTAATAACATTTGTACTTTATTTTATAATATCAATAAATTGAATTGCAACAAAATCCGAATCTTCGAAAATGACCAAAATTATATGCGAGCAGTATGGCATGTCCAGCATTGCATGTTGTTTTGCTGCTTGTTTCTTTTTGCTGAGATATCAAATACGGTTTTGTAAAATGCAAATTTTTCCTAAACACAACTGAAATGTTGAATTCTTTAAATGCAGATTACAGTGGAAAACAATTAGCAACAATTGTGGGTACTTTTTAAATGTAATAATCTTTACATAGTATAAAGCAAAGTTGAAATTTCAAGAAGTTAGAATACTGATTACTTCTAAACCACGCAACGTATTTTGATACGGTTTTCACTGTTAATTAAAGAATTTCCTTAGAAAAGTTTGCATGTACATAAATAATTGATTCAATAATAAAAGTAATTATGATTATTATCATTAATTATCCATATTTGTCATTCACTAAGGACAGCAACACTAAGTTTGACATTCACCAAAACAAGTATTTGTAATTCACTACAACATCAAACAGCTCTTTTTGGTACACAAAACAGTTCAAAAAGTAGTTCTTTCCCCATTTACCAATACCGTATTTTGATAATTTCACAGGTTGGCTTTGCGGACGAGTCTCGTTTTGTTCGCTTATAAAATTAATGTAGTTGTAATAGTGTTATAATTTATGGAAAAAGCATTTACTGCTACTACAATATTACAGCTTTTCATTCTTTACACAGCAAAGTTTCTTCAAATGTGATTTTAGAATTAAATTAAAATAATTATTATTATCATTTAAGCTATACTATAAGGTAAGCAACATTTGTTTACTTGCAATACAAGGAAAAAATGTCACCTACCAACGATCAAATAGGTAAAGTAAATAATTTAATTTTGTCAAAGATCAATACATACTACTCTGTAGACAATGCTATTGATCTTAATTCTCTGCAGCCTTCTGGTTTGCGCCCACATAAATTAGTTTTAAAAGTGGGGTGTCCCTATTTTATTACGGAACCTTAATCCACCAAAATTGTGCAATGGTACACGTTTACAGATAAAATCATTAAAAAAATAAATAATAGAGTGTACAATACTGGCCGGATGTGGAACTGGAGAAGTCGTTTTAATTGCCCGGATTCCATTAATACTAACGGATCTACCTTTCCAATTTAGAAAATTGCAATTTCCTATAAAATTGTCATTTTCAATGATAATTATCAAATCACAAGGTCAAACATTCAACGTTGTGGGATTAGACCTGATTCAGTGTTTTTCCCATGGACTGTTATATGTTGCTCTCTCACGCGTCACTTCAGTTCGTATTGTGTAATGACATAAAAGCTGTAAAAATTGTATACAAAGACATATTGTAAAGAAAAATTTGTTAAAAAATTAATTAATAAAATTTCATGCTATCAATACCAAAGCGATATTTTTTAAATTGCACCCGTGCAAAGCAGGGCGGCTTGCTAGTTTTACATAAGGGAGAATTTTACCAAAATGGGTCTAAAAAAAACGGGTGATTTTAAATAGCCAGTTGGAGATTTCTGTGACACTGGAATTGGAATTGCGTTGAAATTGAGGCGAAAGAGATTTCCATGACACACCTGACTGTATTACAGAAATCTCCAACTGGCCGCAAGACATTTTTTTTATTCGTGCGTAAACTTTTTAGACAATAACAATCATGAGTGGGTCATTGAGAGATTGTGAGCTTTATTAAACAGACGCCATTGTTCGCTCGTACATCTGAGCGCCCATCATTAAGTTGGCGATTTCTGCAGAGAAGAATGCCCAATAGTCCACCGATGTTATCATGCGCCTTATAATCTCATGGGAGACATTTGTATGAGTTCATTCAAAAGAGCATTTTTGGTACTCATGACTAAATGAATGAATTTGACATTCATATTCATTTAAATGAATTCCAATGTCTAAATGCAGCCAAGAAAATGTTCCATATTCTCCTTCAAACTAAGCGGTACCAGTTTGAATTGTATTTTGCATTCGAGTTTTATTTTGTGCTGCGTTGTTTGTTGGTATTCAAACACATTTGCATCCCCGACTACATTTCACAAAAATAACGGCACACAAATTCCTCACACAAAATACATTTATTCTCCCCGGCTACATTTTACAACAAAATATTTGAAGAATTTGTGTTCAACCATAGTGTAAGAAATAGAGGTGGCGTTAATTTTTTACAGTTAAGTGTCGTTCTCATTTTGTGACGTCATTAGCATATCTGTGCATATATATATCTTCAATTTTCAATGCATTATTTCAGCGTTATATACACTGTTATGCTAATGACGTTAGCAATTGAGAGTGAGTAATTTTTGAGAGAGTAAAAGGTCATATTGGCGGTACCTTGCATTATTGTACCATGGTGTTACATTGTTGTTGCTGTAAGAGGAGTGTATAGTCTATTACACATTTCATAGGCTTTGATATAAGCTAGTACGAAACAAGACATAAGAAGATTATACTCGGCTATTCTGATGTTCTTATACTCTTCACTATTCTGTAATTAAGCATATAGAAATATATTATTATTATTATTATCATTTTTAT
This sequence comes from Amiota communis, assembly GCA_037043315.1. Taxonomy (NCBI): domain Eukaryota; kingdom Metazoa; phylum Arthropoda; class Insecta; order Diptera; family Drosophilidae; genus Amiota; species Amiota communis. Next base: position 4,246 of record JBAMAV010000928.1, read on the forward strand.
AATCATATCAATAAAATAGACTGGTCTTCTTACAAGTGTAGAGAATTTTCTGTCTTTTTTTAGCCCATTTTGGCTCTTTTTCTCCTTTTTCTTTCCCCGCCAAACATAAAAAAGCTGATAATCGTTAAGCGTAAGTGAATTTTATATTTTTGACATTTAAATCAAATTATATAAAATTTTAAAAACATCCAACAAAAAACAAGGAAAAACATCAGTGTAAACAACTTATTAAAAATCCGGCAATTTTAAGCAATCTAAACCGACTATTAGGGAGTTTTCCTAATAATGGTGACTATAATTTTCCTTTTGAAAAAAAGCCACTAAAAATAACCCTAAAAAAACCCCAGAAAAATCCCAATACACTTATTTTACCCCTTATTTTAGGGGGAAACCCCTGTGTTGGCAAGCCTGGCTAACACAACTTTCATGAAAAAAATATCATATAAACAGGCATCGTGTGGACAGCAAAAAAGGCAATGTCACGCTGTGAATAGTATTTTAAGTTTGTAACATACAGAAGGGGACATCGAAGACCCCATAAAGTAAATTATATATTCTTGATCTTAGGTAAAAAGCATATTATACTGAGTGCAAAAAGGAATATATTTAGTGCAGTATGTAGATCCAATCAAACATATGGAGCCCAGGTGTGGGTAGGAAAATAAAAAAAATATGATGAAAGTAGCAGGCTTGTCAACTGACTTTTGATTATATCCGCAAGTTGACATGTCTGTTATTGGTGTACCTTGCTTGCGGGGCATCCATTTGTTTTGTTTGATTCCATGTGCAATAGCTTGGTACTTCGGAATAGAGTAGTGTGCCTGTAAAGGCATCGAAAGTATCCGCACGATTACACAATTCGAAAAATTTTGTGAGTGTAGTTTTGGTGGATTTATTTCTCGCTCAATTGCTGTTTCATTGGTGAAAAATACGCGCTGACCTTTTTCAAGATGAACGGCTAAATCAATAATTGCTGGATCCCGTTCATGAATTGGGAAACCAAAGATACGCAAGACAGCTTCATTGGAGCTGATGTACCTGCCAATTTGATAGCGCATTATTTCGTCGTTTCATTCAATTGATTAGCATTATGTGAATGGTGTTCTGAATTTGAAACACAGCCATATCGCTGCTTTTATTCACATACTTGCAAATATATTTGATGGACTTCATCGAACTGCAGAACTCAACATTAATATGTGCATTGAATGTTTTACTGTGTATTTTAATATTAAAACATAACAGTTACAAAAATGTAAAGTCAAAGATGAAACACAAAATATAAAATAAGTAGACTGGCTCGTTGGCTCGGAGGTTAGTGCGCCGAGCTGACATCCCAGAGTCACGGGTTCGATTACCGTTCAAGTCTGGTCCTGCATTTTTCTAATTCTTTCTAATATCCTACTTAACTCTCCCCCTGAGCAGAAGGCCTCTGTTCCTATTGCTCATATTAAAAATAATATAATTTGTAATTGTAATATAGTTCTAATAAAAAATAAATAAAAATAAAATAAATACTAATTAAACATTTCTAGTTGCAAATAAGGTCATCACAAGGGAAACCTTCCAGTGCAAGTAATACCCGCTATGATGACCACGTCTCTGCTTCAGAACTGCTGCATACAACTATTGTTAATTAATATACAAAGAAAGGAACAATTTTGTTTCACAATTTTAAAAAAAAGATTTTATATCATATATATCATATTTCATAGAAAATTGTAACATTTTTTTTTAAGTTGCTGCCCCACGATCATCGAAAACTATGATGAAATTTTAAAAAAAATGGCGTATATCATATTATATGACGTAGTTTTCTACGATCGTGGAGCAGCACCTTTACATTGCATGTCACTTGAATAGCCCACTTTACAAAATGGTCTTCGCCTCTCAATTACTTTTACAAAAATAAAGATGCTGGTTTTATTATTTTGGTTTCTGTTTCCTACATTTATTAAGCTTTTATAAAAAAAAAACAATGTTATTGAAATTCTAGTTGAAAAAGATAGAAACTAAAAAATTACATGTATTATTTTGTTTGATATAAATACCCCTCTTTAAGTTTAATGCAGGTACGTTAGTTTTTATTTGATTTTATATGATTTTAATAATCGTTGAGCCTCCCTTGTTTGAATTAGCATTGAAAATTATATTTGGTATTTAATCAAACAAGCTTTTAATTAAGTAAGTCAAGCGAAATTGAAGTCCTGGCTCGTTGAATGGCATCAATAAGCTCAGTTTTTGTTAAAACTTCTTTCTAGACTCATAATTTGCCAAACATTTTCTATTATGTTAAGGTCCGGCGAGTATGAACTTGTCAAATGATGGGAAGCTCTTTTTCAGAAAATTTATGGGAAGATTAAGCTTTCGTATTAGAGGTCTGCATGATGTCAAAAAAACTACGTTCGAATCAACAAATAAACTGAGTGAAATAGAATGCGACGCCGGAAGAATTCGAGTGAATTAGTGCACTGACGTCAGACTCAGTCACACAACATTCACACAAAGATGCATGAATTGAATGAGTGAGAATGAGAGGTTGTTTTCGAATTAATTCGAATGCCCTCATTTTTTTTGCATAAGAACAAAGGGCTATTATTGTTTTGCTTTGCGTTAGGAAAAGAAGAAAGAAAACAACTAAAACAACATATGTAGTACGCATATATATACACACAACCACTTACATATGTCCTCTCCGCTCATTTCTTTGTACGATCGCGCGCTTCACTAAAATCAAACGAAAATTCGAATTAATTCGGATGTGTTCGGCTATGCTGAAGTTTTCATTTCATTTTGCAAGCTAAGTCTTTCTAACTCATTTCACAGAATGCAGATGGCTTTCGAACTCAAAACACAGTCGCACTCATCTGCATTCATTTCGTGTCTCGCTCTCACTCAATTCAATTCAATTCAAGTTCATTCTTTGGACTTCAGCTGTGAGCGAAGCCACGCAGCTGTCTAGTTCGTATATGGCGTTAAAAAATTTATTTTGAAAAAAATTGTGAAAAACTTTTGGACTTCTACCGATACTTTTTTTTTTGTTAGATATTTCAGTCACAGAGGGGTCATATACTCTGTGGGCGTTTAGTTTAGCTTGTTCAGAGACACTTTCCACGCCTCATTCTGATTAGAAATTATCGTAAATTATTGAAAATACTAAAATCAGTCAATTAATAGCTTTAGTTGTCCAAGTACTCTGCACAAATGAAACGAGAACCATAACGTGTTATTCAAGTGAAATAAAAAAACGCACCAGCTTTTTGAAAATGAATAAAAGGCAATAACAACCAGAAAGAAGGCTATCTTGAAATTTACATGGTTGATGGATATGGGCCAGAAACTTATAGTGTTCAAATTTCGGTTCGATACGTTAAAAACAAAAAAAAAACTTTTTCTAATAAGAACATAAATTTAAATGGGGGTTTGTATGGGAGGTACCCCTCCTTGTAAGCTCAGGATCATGAAATTTACATGGTTGGTGGATAGTGTCCAAATTTCAGTTTGATACGTCAAAAAACAAAACCTTTTTCTGATAAAAACTTAAATGTGGTCCGATTTGGCTGATTCTGACAAATATGGTATGGTAAAGAGAAACTTATTTTCAAAATTTCACCTCTCTTGCTCAAAAAGTGAGGGACTAGTTTGAATACATACAGACGGACATGACTAAATCAAACGTCTCATCGAGCTGATCAAAAATATATATACCTACTTTATGTGGTCTGCGATGTCTCCTTGTATGTGTTACAAACTTATTTACAAACTTATAATACTCCCATGAAGAGTATAATGAGAACGAAAACAAAAAAAAAAACATTACGTTCTTTTATAGAGTGATGAAGAACAATTAGTAAGGTAGACTATTCAAGTGAAATGAAGTGTTAAGAGTGTTTTTTTTTAAGAGGCTCACAGCTTTGGCAATTCGCATAACTATGGATCGTTTTCGCACCACGTTTACTCTTAATGGAAATGTGCATTCCGTACGACTCCAAACAGTGCTCACCGAACAAGTTGTAGCCGTTGTACAGCAAATCATTGAAGAAGTCCCAAATAAATCAATTCGTCGCCGTTCTTAGCAAATGCGGTTGTGACCACCCATATAATGGAAGATTTTACGAAAGGATCTTGGAATAAAAGCTTTTTCGATTCAGCTTCTTCAGGAATCAAAGCTAAACGACCATCGTATGCGCCAATTCGGCCAATGGGCTGAAGCTCATTTTTGGTTGAAAGGGTACGTAATTCAGCAAAATTGTCGCATTTGGAGTGAAGATAGTCCACAAGCTTTTGTCGAAACACCTTTACATCTACAGAAAATTTCTGTTTGGTGCGCTTTATGGGCCGGCGGAGTCATTGGTCCATATGTCTTCAAAAACGTTGATGGCCAGGATGTTACTGTCAACGGTGAACGATACAGAGACATAATAAGAAGTTTTATCGTACCTCAATAAACCTCATTAATCTTGCTGACATGTGGTTGCAACAGGACGGAGCCACATGCCACACAGCGCACGCTACAATTGATTTACTCAAAGAAACTTTTGATAACGAATATTTTCACGTAATGGTCCTATTAATTGGCCACCAAGATCCAGTGATTTAACCCCATTGGATTATTTTCTTTAAGGTTAAGTAAAGTCACTTGCCGACGCCGATAAATCAGAGACAATTGAACACCTGGAAATTAACATTCGAAAAGTTATTGGCGAGATACGGCCGCAAATGCTGCAAGAAGTGTGTGAAAATTGGACCTCCAGATTGACCTTGCGCGCGCTAGCCGTGGCAGCCACATGGCCGAAATTATATTTAGACATTAATGTCATAAAATTATCTATCCAATAAAGTAGTTTAATTGATATGAAAAATATGTTTCTTTGTTATATATATATAACATACTTTATGTAAGTACATATCTATGTATTTTGTATATGGATGTATGTGTATTGGACTTAGTATTCATAAAGTAAAAGTGCATATTCTTTTATAATTTGTGTTGTTGTTGGTATTTTAAATATTAACTTAAAGATAATCAAGGACTTCTCTCTCTGTCTTATACCTACATTCACTATAATACACAACATAGATAGAAATACGTAACCGCATTCATATACTGTTGTATAACTACTTAAGATTATATATTTGTACTTGTGTAACGTAATTTAATTGATAAAGGCAGCATATAAGTGTTTTCTGTCTTATGTCATTGTTTTCGTGTTCATCGTAATTTTTGTATAAATACCATATGTACTTATGTCTGGATGTACTATGTATGAAACCGTGCGTATACGCAATTTTTCATAAGACAAAATAATTTTTGTTTATTTATTTTAAATTAACAACATTGATAAAAATGTGAATGGAAATATTGTAAGAACAGTCTGGCAAGGCCAACAGGCGAGTAATAATGAAAAAATACACTCAATGATATTATAAAATTAAGAGAGGATTGAAACAGGAAAAATATCTATGAGTTGAAGCGAAAATCATTGTTTGTGTGTGTGCAAGTGAGTGAGTGAGTGCGAGTTAGAGAGGGAGAGGATGGTGTGCGAAGAGTATTCAATGTTGCTCTGATGATAGCGAGATGCTTCAATGTTGTCACTATGGGTTTCTTTTTGTTTTTTTAATTTTTCGGCTAAACTGAATGAAGGAAAAAAATAACAAAACTGAATTCATCGGAAGTTCAAACATATATAGAAGAATGGAACAAATAAACGAGAGATTTAAGGACGAACGACGGATGAGCGAGCGAGCGAGAAAATTAACGATTGCACTTTACGAAGTTGGCCGGATGGATAAGACTAGAAAAAGGGATACGTCTGGTAACTTTGACATAAATGAGGGTTGAGTTGGTGTATGCGTACATTGGATATGCCAAGAACGTGGAAAACTCTTATTGATCCTAATAGCTCAACATATTACTGTTGTAGAATGCTCTATTTGCCGACTAATAAGTCCATTTAGCGCCTATCGTGCCAAAATCACCCCCGTGTGCACTACAAACCTGTACATCTACGAGGTTATGTATGTGTGCGTCTTTGGGTGTGAAGGACGGAAGAACATAAACGAAGACGATGGGGCTAGGGATGCAAATACGAAGACGACGATAACGGGGAACACACAGAGGCAGTAAAAGCATTTACAATATTTTTTCGAAGTTATACACACAGATTATTTGTTATCGCTGGTTGTTCTTCTCTGTCATGTTGAGGAGCAACAGCAGAAAAGCAAAAAACACCACCACATTAACAGATAATATTGTAAGTAGTGAGCAGTGAACAAACGAACAAATGAGTATATCAAAAATTAGTCATAATAATAAAAAGAAAATCTACAATAATTTTAAAATTAATACCCGTTCCGACTAGTGTAGTAGAGTTTGTATGTGTGAAAGGTATATAAATAGGCACATAATAAAAATTCGAATTTTTTGGTAAATTCATCACAATGCGTGCTATACAACAAATAGGATAAAGAAGAATACATATAGGTACTTTTTTTTTAGTTCTATCTAAAGTTTTAACGAAAAATGAAAACAAAAATGAAGAGAATTCAAATTATTTCTCAAATAAATGAATTAAAATGAATAAAATTTTCAAATAAAAAACTATAAACACAAGAAAAGTGAATAAAGTTTTCGTGGTTTTTTTTTTTGTTGGTTTGTAGTAAAGTAAAATTAAAATAAAATCCAGCAAAAACTTTCGAAATCGACAAAAAATTAATTTAAAATAAAAGAAAAATAAATAAAAACGACAAAAAAGTGTCTCATTTAAAAGCAAACACATACATACACATTTCATCTGTGCAAGGGTGTGCACATGTGTGTGAAAGAAAGAGTCGGTGAAAAATAACACATAAATTCATGTACATGTATATTGTGTTAACGGCATCAAAGTTAAGTGTTGAGTTAGAGTGAGTGAACAGAAGAGTTGAGGAGAGATGTGTTGCGGAGAGGAGTGGAGAGGAGAGGAGAAAGAAGGAGAAACACTAAACGAAAAGAAACATTTAGTCCTTATACTATGTACATATGGATGGATGCATGTACGGCTTGTGTGTTATTTATTTTTTTTTTTTGTTATGCGAACAAGGAGATGAACATCTTCAGAAATATACTTTGTTAGCCCGTGCCACAAGTTATGACGGATTCCGACCAAAAGCCATATCACCTTAATTACCGTATGAGTGTGTGTGTAATGTGAATATATGAGTATAAAGCAACAATAAAAACTGTTAAACTGTTGAATATGAAATAAGGATAACAGACAGTATCAATAGCAAACAATACATAAAATACTCATAATATTGTACAATAAATATATGGGAATGTTGTCATGGTTGGGCATATATCATTTCATCTTTGGCTCATAACTTTTATTAGAAAATGAATTATTATTACTGTATATCGTTGGAATCAACGTGCAAATAGTGAATCATTTTCACCATCGAAATCGAAAATCGATTGAATAGAAAATGAAGAAGTAATTTGCACTCAAAATCAGAGTTTGGCCTTTGAGGTCAGGGTTGGGCCGCCCATAAAATTGTCGTAAAATGTGCTGAAATGATACAAAATTTACTGCGAAACAACATTTGATAAAATAAAAATCCTAATTTAATGAATTTCGTCATGTAAAAAAAATTAATTTTGTCTTTCTCTGCACTAATTTACATAAATGACACATATAATGTGTACTTATATTGAAGATGCCATCGTTTTTTTTACTTTTTCGCACGAAAATTGAATAAGGGAAATTACTTTATCTAACAATGTTAATACACTGTGCACAGGACACATATACTGCTTTAACCTTTCAAAGAGTACATTGCGCAGAGTTTGACACCCACGAACTATGATAAACGTAATGTAACAACAAGACCGCAAAATTCCAAGCAACCCTGGCACCTACTAACCCTGACATCCTTCATAAGTACGATTTTCAATATACATAAGTAGTACTTATTAAGTACGTAATAAAGCGTGTTTTTTTTTAGAGTTACGCAACTTTAAATTAAAATAAACAATATGATTTCGGCCATGTGGCTGCCACGGCTGGCGCGCGCAAGGATCAATCTGGAATCCAATTTTCAAACACTTTTCGCAGCACTTACGGCTGTATCTCGCCAATAACTTTTCGAATGTTGATTTCCAGGTGTTCAATTGTCTCTGATTTATCGGCGTAGGGAAGTGACTTTACATGACCTCAAGGTAATAATCTAATGGGGTTAAATCACTCGATCTTGATGACCAATTAATAGGACCATTACGTGAAAATATTATTTCATCAAAAGTTTTTTTGAGTAAATCAAGTGTAGCGTGCGCTGTGTGGCTCCGTTCTGTTTTAACAACATGTCAGCAAGATTAATGCCAGCTTATTGAGGTAAGATAAAACTTCTAATCATGTCTCTGTATCGTTCACCGTTAACAGTAACATCCTGGCCATCATCGTTTTTGAAGACATATGGACCAATGACTCCGCCGGCCCATAAAGCGCACCAAACAGAAATTTTCTGTAGATGTAATGGTGTTCCGACAAAAGCTTGTGGATTATCATCACTCCGAATGCGACAATTTTGCTGAATTACATACCCTTTCAACCAAAAATGAGCTTTGTCGCTGAACAAAATTTTGTATGAAAAATCAAGAACAATATCAATTTGTGCTTCAGCCCACGGGCTGAATTGGCGGCGCATACGATTGTCGTTTGACTTTAATTCCTGCACAAGTTGAATCTTAAAAGCTTTTATTCCAAGATCCTTTCGTAAAATCTTCCATAATATGGATGGACACAACCCCTTTTGCTGAGATTCGGCGACGAATTGATTGATTTGGGTCTTTGCACGATGAGTTTGACGAACAGAACCATTATTTTGATAAAAATTTCAACAATTTGCCAAACCAAACTAAACAAAAAGCAACTATCAGCGGTTGTGAAATAAAGCAGTGTTGGCACCTCAAAGTTGTGAACTCAAAAAAAAAACACCCTTTACATACTAGAGAACTGTACGAATCCATTCAAATGCAGTTTCATATCATTCATATATAGGAAATTATTTGTATTTTGCCAGCATGAAGGTATTTGAAATGTCATATGAATGGATTCGTGCAAGTCTGTAGTATATACATACATACACATGTAAACAAAACAGGAATAGAAACAATTTGTAGCAGAAGTATTAATAAAAATAAAAATGTTTTTATTGTTAAAGTTCTACGACTAATAACCAGACAGACTGACAAACAGGCAAATAGACAGACAATAATAACATAAACGTGATAAAAGAGGAGGAGGTTAAAAACCAATGTACACAAATATAACATTATGAAATAAGTAAGTAGATTAGATTATTCTGTTATAGTAAGCTGCTAATCAACATCAAACAACGGTGGTTATGGCGTAAGATCATCAAGGATATTGTAAGAAAAATCGAAAAGATACTAAAAGGAAAAAACCACAACAACTAGTAAAAAGAGGAAAAGAAGAGCGTTGTTGTTAGTTGTAAAATCAATTGCAACTCTGGCATCGTTTAACTTTTGGCCGTTCACGATGAAGCCTTCGGATCTTTCGGTGGTTATGCAAAGGGTAAGTCCAATTTTTAATTACATTTTTTTTAATATTTTGGTTAACACAGAAATAACAATAGAAAAGTATGTGTCTGATAAAATAAAGAAAAATTTAATATAATAATACATTTTTGGGGAAGTTAATCCTACAATATAGGAAAGGCGATTGGGCGCTTATATAAGTTAGTGAATTTTTGAATTTCCCGCGTAGTAACTTTAAATGCAACATAACATCTGAAATCACTGAAACAAAGGTCTATTTTGAGAAAACCTGTTATGCGGAACGGTTAAAAACATTGGTAAAAAACTGGACTAAATGTATCGGCTGTTTACCCAGAAAAAAATCTTTTTTCATACATCTTATTTTTTTGCCGTCTCTATGCCAAAAACTCCTTTGAAAATTGTAAAAACTAAGGAAATTATTTGCATTGTAACGAAGGCATGCCTATAGATATACATATTATGCTATAGCAGGGATGCGCAACCCGCGGGCTGCATGCGGCCCTTGCAGTCGTTCTCTGCGGACCGCGGTGTGATACGGAGCTAGTATGTTAAATATATATTCAAGGAAGAAAAACAAGAATAAACCAGAAAGAAGGCCATCATTGGTTATGCCAAAGATGTAATAATCTTCTCGCTCCTCCGGGTTGCATCCAACTTTCCTTTCTTAGCATCACATTAGTTTGAGTAGCAATTTTATTGTAATTTTATAATTTATAAGTTTGTCATTTAATTTGGGTTTGTATGGGATGTACCTCTCTTGGTAACCCTAGGATTTTGAAATTTACTTGGTTGATGAATATGGATCAGAAACTTATGGTATCAAAATTTCAGTTTGATAAGTCAAAAAACAAACTTTTTCTAATAACAACATTAATTTAAAATGGGGTTTGTATGGGAGGTATACCCCAAGTGTTCCGATTCGGCTGATTCCAACGAATGAACTGCGTATGATAAAAAGAAACCTCTGTACAAAATTTCAGCTCTCTAGCTCAAAAACTGAGGGACTAGTTTTTCGAACATACGGACAGACGCACATGGCTAAATCAACTCGTCTCATTGAGTTGGTCACAAATATATATACTGTATGTGGTCTGCGATGTTTTCTTCTGTGTGTTACAAACTTCATGACAAACTTATAATACTATTTACTCCCGTGAAGAGTATAAAAAAACGTATTTAGTACCATGTACACGTGATAGAAGTGGAACTTCAATAAGCCTAAGTAAGGTACGATATTTCAATAAATATAGGGCATGGTGTAACAAAACACAATTTGTTGTTGGGTTTAAAAATAAAAAGAAACACCGATTAAATTGACTGATTTGTCCACTCAATATATTTTATACTCTTTGGTGCAATGTTCGGAAAGTAAATAAGAATGAGTAAAAGAAAGATAAGCAGAACAAAGCCACATTTAACAGACCCAGAAAGTCCCGTTACATTTCTGCTCTTTCCGCTTCGAACTTATATTCTGCTCTTCCCTTCTTGTACTCATATTCTATGATTATTGTAGCTATTGCCCATAATGTGTATTTTACAAAATTGTAAAGTCTCAACACTTAGCATTTCTGACTATTTTGAGAATAGATCGGTTAGCATATACCGCGGGTGATTTAATTAATAGTGATTCTTTGTCTATTGAAGTACTTACTCAAACCTACAACAAAACAGAACTATTGAGTTTTATAATGGATAGTGCATGTAAAAGAAAACGGGTGATTGGTGATGAAAACAGATTCCTTAACGAAGTGTGGACTTAAAAGTATTTTTCTATTTTATTCAAGGACAAAACTGTGTGAGGTACTAAAGAAGAAGCAATTACATTTCTTCGTAAGACTGCTGAAAATGACAATATTGTTAAAACAAGTAACGTGATAGCAGAAAAGATTTCCAAAACGACAAAGCCATTCTCCGATGGCGCATTTGTTAAGGAATGCCTTGAGGCTGCCGCTGAAATTCTGTGTACTGCAGAGAAACATTTGTTTACGAAGGTCAACTTATCTAGAGATACTGTTGTGAGAAGAATCGATGACATGGCTGAAGATTTGCAACGCACACTAAAAGAGAAAGCTTCCCATTTCGTTTCCTTTGCAATTGATAGTGACGAAAGCACAGACTTGACTGACTCTGCACAGTTGGCTGTTTTTGTTCGAGGAATCGACGAGAACTTTGAAATAATGGAGCTGGTATCACTTGAGCCAATGAAGGGTACAACAAAAGGGTTGAATTAAAAATATGACTGCCTTAGTAACTGATGGAGCACCTGTTATGATAGGGAAAAACGAAGAGCCAGAAGCACATATAAAAAAAAACGAAGAACCATCATCATTCATACAATTTCATTGTATCATCCACCAACAAAGCTTGTGTGTCAAATCATTAAACTTTCCTGAAGTTATGAAAGTCTTAGTTACTACTGTAAATTATAAAAAGTCTCGTGGCCTCAACCACAAAGAGTTCCAGGCCTACTTGGTGGAGTTGGATGCAGACTAGGGGGACGTATTGTATTTCACTGACGTCCGGTGGCTATCATGTTGGAAAATTATGGAGAGATTCTTTCACCTGAACTTTGGTTTTTTGACTGATATGACTGGTTGCCTTAATTATCTTAACACCCGCCTTCAAGAGAAAGACAATTTAATTAACACACTGATTCAAAACATGAAAGCTTTTGAAATGAAACTAAGCCTCTGGGAAAGTCAATTAAAAAAAGGCGATCTGTCTCACTTTCCCAAGCTAGCAACTATACATCCAATAAGCTTCGGAAAATATAGCAGCGCAATACCTGAGAAAGCTTCCGTGACTTCCTGTACCAAGAAAAACTTTTTAATATCTTTTCAAATCCATTCACTGCAGTTGTCGATGATTCCCCGCCACTTATGCAAATGGAGCTTATTGACTTGCAATGCAATACAACACTACATGAAAAGTTCAGTAGTGTCGGACTACATGGGTTGTATTCCAAGTATATCAACAAGTCGAATTACCCTGCCATTCGTCAACATGCTCTTAATATGATGTCAATGTTTGGTAGCACTTACTTGTGCGAACAGTTATTTTCAAGAAAGAAAATTGTGAAATTGAAATCAAGTAATCGTAAGACTGACAGTAATCTAGAAAATAGTTTGTGCATCACGACTTCAAATTTTCAAGTGCAATTTGACAAATTGATTAATGAAAAGCAACGACAGTCTTCCCATTGATAAAGTATACAAACCATAAAAATAAATACAAATAATAATAAATATAAAATATATATGTTTTTATACTTTTTTAGTGTGGCCCGCGAGACGAAACACGTTAATAATGAGGCCCACTTAGTAGTGGTAGATAGTTCAAGAGGTTGCGCATTGGCATTTGGCATAGCCAAATATAACATGCTTTCGGTGGCAATATATTATGGCCCACGCATTGTGCGATTGGTCGTACAATCTCATTTTGCTTCTTGACTCACACAACGTGTGCGGGGAAGGGTCATGACTCGACTGTGTGAAAAATCAAAATTTTCTGATATTTGGTTGTACGATCAATCGTATAATGTGTGGGCTACGTATCACATTATGCCCAAATTCTGTGCTGGTACTGCTTCAAGTACCCGAGGGTAGTTGTGAATTAAAACCTTCACCTCTGGCACAACGATTGCACCACTCTGTAATATTTGGGATAAGCCAGTGTATTGGATGGGTCTCACACTACTCCAGCATTGTTCCCATACCTTTATAATGGGTATAGGTGTGTAGGCTATAGGTATCTTTCATTTACCTCTACGCAGTTAGATCTCAGAAAAGTTGCTTGTGCCACCAGATCTATTCAAACAGTATTTAAACCGCATCATCTGCAGCTTTACACAACTAGAATTACTCGGTCATTGAGCTTCTTAACCCATAAAATTCTTTCCTACATATCATTTCACAGGAAAATTTATTAAAAAAGTTTTGGCCCAACGTTTCCCTCCCCCAGTGACCACCAATAAGAAAACCGCTTATAACTACTATTTAAAAGCATAGTGAAAGTTGTATAAACCGTTGTAGTCACGTTGTCAAATATTTAGTCAATATGTTGAAAAGTAGTTAGTCTTATTTTGTAGTAATCCAATTAGTTTTTCTACATTAAATTGTCTTTTGTAATAGAGAAAGGATTAGAGAAGTGAGCTGTCAGTACATCCAGTGCAAGTAAGACAAGTTTTCATAAACTAAAATTCGAATGATCTGATTAAGTAAAGCGCGCAAAACACGGTCATACTTCGCATGACGCACATCATCATAGTGTTAGTTAACTAAGTATGTGCGCGTCTCATATACGAATTATGATGGAATATCCAAATGGTTTTGATATTTCATCATACTTCAGTACTCTCAATTCTCTCTTTGAGTCTCTTTTTTTGCTCTCTCGCTATCTGAGTTACGCTAGCACAAGGTAAGTATGTATGAAAGAGACAAATATAGGCATGTGCTCACATCGTCGAAATACTTGAAGTGAGCAGACGTGAGTGCCTGTGTGAAATTTTCGTAAAGTGCCGACGGCAAATCTGTCATCGACATTGTCTCTCTACACGTCCGCACAGTTCAAAGATAAAGAACAAATGAGCGTATGATGTATGATATGTGCGTCATACGAAGTATGACCGTGTCTTGGGCGCTTAAGATTCGGCCAATAATTTTGAACAAATATTGTATGCGTATTCAAGAACATGAATAAAATAATTCTTTTGACATCTATTCGAAAAAGAAAATTTCAGTTCATGACAGTCGTTTGAACTGAAAACATCTCCGTTTTGATTCTCGTGTCAAAGAACTAAAATTTACCTTAAAAAAAATATTATTATAATACTTTACATATTGTTTCGTTTTATTTATTTTTGCTATTTGCTGTTTTAATGAGTGATGAATCTGATAGCGAGGACCACTGGTGGTCCACAACTGAAGCTAAAGAGGCCTACAATAGGCGATTGTCTCGCATACTGCCCTCAATCGGAGCTTTAGTTACTACTGAGCAACTTTCTGCTCAGAAACCAACCTCGTCTGTTTTGCTAGAATGCAAGATCCCTCCAACCTCACCAAAGATTGCTACTAAACAAATTAAGAACGATGTTTTACGGTCTTCTGCACCTGCTAAGGGCAGTCTTGATGCTGTCCCGTCAAAATCAACAGGACTGCGATCCAGGAACAGTTCTGATTCTAGCCTTGTTCACATGTGCAACCCCTTCGATCTGCCAGAATTAGAAATGGACACCTATGACAGCGATGCCGATACGGATGTCGGAGCGCCTGATGAACTGGTTGAGGAGCCCGTTGATAATCTGGAAGCCTCTGACTCCATGCAATACACCTGATTAAGGTATCAAAACCACCGCCAATCATTATCGATGGCGTAACCAACATCAATGGTCTGTTTAAGGACATAAATGCAGTCATCTCGCCTGATAGCTACATTGTTAAGACGGGTTCTGGTTCATCTGTTCGTGTCATGACTGTCAATCCACCTGCGTATCGAGCAGTGGTAGCCATGTTAAGGTTCAAGAGAACTCCTTTTCACTCCTACCAACTCAAGAAGGAGAGAGCCTATCGAGTTGTTGCTAGGGGTCTTCACCGCTCCACCTCAACGAGCTTCATAGAACAGGAACTCGCAAAGCTGGGTCACACGGCTAGCAACGTGCACAACGTCAAGAGCCGCACGGATGGAGTGGAGCTCAATCTGTTCTTTGTTGAACTGAAGCCTGCAGCGAATAACAAGGTGATTTACTCAGTTAGACTCTTTGCCAATAGAAGATGACAATAGAGGGTCCTCGTAGGCATGATGACGTACCTCAATGTCGTCGTTGCCAAGATTATGGCCATGGTTGGTTGGTTGGTTTCCGTGGCTGACCCGTATAGTCCACTACGAGCCACAATTAGCACTACAGTGCCGTTTTAAAACCACTTCCTCGCCGAATGCAATCAGTATTACTAAATCCAACCTGTCGAATTTAGGTATTTTAATAAATCACCCGGACATGTGACGGAACAGTCCGAAAGGTTGTTGATGATGTTGATTGATGAAATTTTACCTTGAAATCGTTCGTAAAGCTATTATGAGCCACTATATAGTCTGTTGTTCGTTTAAACATAAGATTTTTAATCACTTTTAGTATTTTACTATGTCCATATGGTCGTTCTGCCCAGCAGCCGGTTTTTTTTTTTGCCTTACCGCGCTGTTGCAGACAATGGTTTTGATGTGGAGGTCAATTGGAAGAAGATATAGCAGTACGTTCAGTGCTGCTGTGGGACACGTGCGCATGGCTCCTGCGATTAATACACATGCTGACCTCTGCACACCGCTCAGTTTGTGTACTGCATAGCTCTTTCCTAGAGCTGGCCACCAAACAATTGCCCTATATGTAAGTATCGGACATACTATCGCTGTGTACATCCATGCTATTATTTTGAGGCGTAGGCCCCATCTCTTGCCAAGCAATATCTTGCAAGAGTAAAAGGCCACAGAGGCTTTCCTAGTCGGTAACTCTATATTGGATTTCCAATTGAGTTTTGCGTTCAGCATAACTCCCAGGTACTTCGCTTTATTAGAAAATTGAAGCTGTTGTCCATTCAGAAGAGGAAGGGGGAAAGCCGGAATTTTTGTCTTCGTTGTAAAAAGTACCAGCTCTGTCTTGCTCGGGTTAACGTTTAGAGCACATCCTGTGGCCCACTCCAACAGTTTCTCCAGGGCTCCCTGCATGACGATGCTTATCACACTGGGAAACATCGTTGATACCATGACTAACTCTGACTGTACTGTTCTAGTTTTTAGCATATTTACTATCCATTTCACGCACGTGTGCTGACATTATTGAAAGCACCCTCTATATTTGCGAGAGAGTATTGTTTATAGTAGATCGCCATCTCTGCCTTGCGGACTACCTCATGCAGAGCCGTTCCCGTGGATCTAAGCTTGAGGTACGCGTGTTGACAAATCAAGATGGGAAATTTATCAATGATGGATCGAAGATGGAGCTCCAATACCCTTTCCATCGTCTTCAAGAGGAACGATATTAAGCTGATTGGCCTGAAATATTTTGCGGACTCATGACCAATCTTCCCAGCCTTTGGTATGAAGACTACCTTGACTCTTCTCCAACTCTTTGGTATATGGTTAAGACGGATGCATGCCCTAAAAATCAACCTTAGCCAAGTGGCTACCTTATCCCGTAGCTTCTGTAGCACTATCGGAAATATTCCATCAATGCCAGGCGATTTATAGGGCGAAAACGTATTGATTGTGTGCGTGATCTTGTGGTCTGTAAAGATCGAATCAACGTCTTGTGAAGATTGCCGTAACCGTACGGGTACTTCTGAATCGGTAGACACATCTTTACAGTCAGGGAAGTGTGTTTTAAGTAGGAGGTCAAGTATCTCAGCAGATGATTCTGTTCATGTGCCATCTTCCTTTTTCAGGAAAGAATGGTTTACACGTTCCTTGGACAGAACTTTTCCTAGTCTTGCTGAGACAGAAGTAGACTCGATCGACTCACAAAATTTCTTCCAGCCAGTATTTTTGGCGTTGCTAATGGCTTTTTTGTAAGTCTTGAGACAGTCTTTATGTATAGTATGGCCATACTAAGTGTTTTTGTGAAAAGAGGTTCCATTGTGTGAAATGCGGCAAAGAGCATGCTTCGACAAACTGCTCTCTGTCAGCAAATGTGCCAGCAGAGTGTGCTTTATGCCATCAGGCTCATACTTTCAACTGGAAGGGTTGTGCTATATACCAGCATATTGTTAGCCAGCGCCCCCCAAGAGCAAGCATTCGTAGGCTTCCCCAAGTAGTGCCAACTACATTGGTTGTTCTAAATATGTCCTACGCAGATGCAACCCGTATGGGATAGCAACAGAGGCATGTTCACCCTCCGGTAAAACACCAGCTGCAGCAACAATATCAGGAGCTACATCAGCAGCCTTTGCAGCAACCACAGATACAACAAAATCAGCAGCTACCTCTTCAGCACCAACCACAACAGAAGCAACAAAAGTAAAAGCAGCAGCAGCGAAAGCGACAAGAACAACGGCAACTGCGCCAGCTGGAACAGCAGGAGTCAAACCAGCAGAAATATCAAATGTGTTAATCCAAACAGCAGCAGCTGCAATTACAACCATCTCATTGGCAACAAACTCAAGATCAGCAACAGCAACAAACAGACCAGCTGTGCCAACAGCGACAGCAGCAACAGTCGGCTACGGAGGCCAAGTTTAGACAGGCAGTCACAGCTGCAGCTAGCTGGCCAAGATTGACAAGTTT
Organism: Amiota communis; assembly: GCA_037043315.1. NCBI lineage: Eukaryota > Metazoa > Arthropoda > Insecta > Diptera > Drosophilidae > Amiota > Amiota communis. Next base: position 22,070 of record JBAMAV010000928.1, read on the forward strand.
TTTGTCATGCAATCGCAGATTATGAACATCATAAGTGCCCTCACTTCGCATATTTTTAGCAACAACACAGTAGTCACTTCTTCAGCAGCAGCTGCTGCTCCTATTATTCGCACCCAACAATAAGTCAAATTGGCCTTCGCGTTGGTGTTTGGCACGCCAATGGCCTTATCAATAAAGCTTTTGAGCTGGAGCTCTTTGTACAAAGGCGCAAAATTGACGTCATGCAGATCAGTGAAACGCACTTCTGCTCTAGATTTTTTAGGATACGACATCCACCTAGCAAATCATCCTGCTGATCGCATGCGTGGTGGCGCAGCAGTACTCATTAAATCGTGCTTAAAGTACAGTTACCATTCAGCTATCAGCTCAAACTGCGTTCAGTCTGCTGCAGTTAAGATTGTCAGTGATCAGGGCAAAATTGTTCTGTCTACTGCCCCCTAACTATGGGTGGGTGGTGCAAGACTTTAAAAGTTTCTTCGATGAGCATGGCTTCAGTTCTCTCTCTCTTTGTCAAAGCGTAGTGTGTATACTTGTATACGTGCATAGAACTAAACCATACCAAGCAAAATAACTATAATAAGCAGTAGGTATTGCACATTTTATTTATGTATTATAAGTAAATTTGAACTTTTTGCTTTGACTATTTCATTCTTCTCTTTCCCACACAACAATCCTAAAAAAAATAATATAATAAAATTTTTCATAAATCAAAAAAGTAAGTATCCCATGACATTCAGTGATAACGTAGCATTCTACTGGTAAAAGAATTTTTAAATTGGATAAGTTGTTTCGAAGATTACCCGTATCATCTAAGCCAGCATTTCTCAATCTTTTTTGTGTCACGACCCCCTACGTGTGGAAAAATGTTTAGCGACCCCCAACCCTCAGCTGCTCCTGGCCTTTACAGTGGATATTATTAAAAATTTATTTATGTATACATTTTTCGATTTAAATGAATAAAAACCAGAAAGAAGGCTATCATTGGCTATGCCAAAGATGTAATACTCTTCACGCTCCTCCGGGTTGCATCCAACCTTCCTTACTTATCACTAAATTCTCTTTTTTTCTAATAAGAACATTAATTTAAATGGGGGTTTGTATGGGAGGTACCCCTCCTGGTAACCCTAGGATCATAAAATTCACATCGATTATGAATATGAATTAGAACCTTATTTTGTCCATATTTCATTTTGATACGTCAAAAAACAAAAAACTTTTTCTAATAAGATATTTAATTTAAAGGGAGTTTCTATGGGAGGTACCCACCCTAGTGCTCCGATTCGGCTGATTACGACTAATAAACTGCGGATAGTAAAAAGAAACCTATGTGCAAAATTTCAGCTCTCTAGCTCAAAAACTGAGGGACTAGTTTTGATACAGATGGACAGACGGACAGTGCTAAATCAACTCGTCTCATCGAGCTGATCACAAATTTATATACATTACGTGGTCTATGATTTCTCCTTCTGTGAGTTACACACTTCATGACAACTTTATAATACTATTCACTCCCGTGAAGAGTATAAAAAACAGGCATTTTGTGGACAGCATAATGTAAAAGCGGTTTGACCTAAGTATTTGTATTTACATATTCTGTGCACTTGATTTGCATTTATTGCAATGATTTGTTATAATTATAAAAAATGGATAAATTTCTAAAAAGAGCAACACAACCGTCAATTTCTAGTGCTAGCGGTAGTGAGAGTAGTGAGGCGAAGCCAAAGAAAAAACGTTAGTATGACGACACGAGAGTAGTGCCGATATGTGTGAGTGAATTTCTGTGCTCCTAGAAGAAAAAACAAATTAGTGAAAAGCCAAAGTATACTATTATATTAGCTTTAAATTTGCCGGGGACTTACCTGCAGTCGGTTGCAATAGGAATATCCCAGGCTAGTATGCCATATTGCGGCTTTTTACGCAGGCAAGTTTGTTTAAAAAAATTATTTAATAAAAACAAAAAACACTCAATTCATTTGGTATTTCTATTGTCTTTCTTTCCGAGTACACATCAGCTGTTCCTGTCGCACATATGATCATCACAGGGTGACTCAGTTGGATCAAGGTGACCAGAATATTATTATTATTATTAATAAAATTAATTATAATACACTTATATACTAAATAATACTATAACTAATTACTTAAAGATTAGAGCACTAGCGTCGAGGCCTTCAGCTCTACTTTTAAAAATTATCTTATTATACATTATTATGTTATTATAGATTTTTTTTTTATTTTTTTTTTTTGTTTATATCTGACCAAGTAAATTTAATTCTTTTATAAAATTATATATTTTTTCTATATTAGCAGATGAAACTGTTGATAAGTGAGTTGAGGGTAATAAGTCTTGGAAATGGGCTTTCCTGGTACTCTCCAGTTTTGGGCAAGTATCCAGAATGTGGATGGTCGATAAGTATTGTCCACATAGAGGACAAGAAGGCTTGGTGTCTCCGGTGAGTAAGTGGGTATGAGTAGAGCTACTGTGTCCAATCCGAAGGCGGACGAAAATGCGGCATTTTGAACGAGAGCAATTTGCAGGATAACGGAACTTTTCCAGATTTGGGTTAAAATCTTTATATCTGTGTTGGAAAGATGCCCAGTTGTTAACTATCTGCTCGCGAAGATAGGGGTAGATAGCTTTTATTATGTCCTTTTCGCCGGCAGGAATGACGGTGACGGTGGGATATATAGCCATTGATTTTGCTGCAGCATCAGCCAATTCGTTCCCGATGATACCTTTGTGACTGGGCACCCAAAAAAGGTGAAGTTTGGATGGAGTTTTTATTAAGGCGTCCCGTATTAGGACAATTGTGGGGTTCAAATTTCCAATATTTGTTATGGCTTCCAGGGTGGACAAACTGTCTGTGCATATAACGAATTTCCCAGTTTTTCCCTGTGCGTAGCTAACTGCTTTTTGGATTGCTACAGCTTCGGCCGAGAATATAGAATAATATTCTGGAAGCCGCCCTGCAGCTACGATTCGGCCACTCAGGTCCACACACGCAAAAGCTGTTATGTGCTGGGTTTTTGTTCCGTCAGTGAACAGCCAAGTACGGTTTTTATATATGGGTTTAGCCGACTCTTCAGTAAATAGTTTGCGGAAAACATCCCCGCTGGTGTCGTTCTTGGCGAACTCCCGTAGGGAAGTATTAATGGTTGATAAACGTAGAAGCCACGGTGGCGTTGTAGACTTTCTCATAACTGGTGGCGGTTGAATGTCATATTTTTTTGAAAGAGAGGCGCAACGCCTCAATGTAGAGAGACGTTTGTATATTTTCCTCTGACTGACCGCTTTACGCATATCGTTTTGAAGAAGTTGGTTTGGTGAGCAAAACAGTTTCGGGATTAGTTTTGATGTCGCTTCGACGACTTTTTCTTCAATAGACGGCAGACCAGCCTCGGCCAAAATGCATTTTATTGGTGACGTTGGGAAAGCGCTGATGCACCGACGAGCTGCTGTGTGATAGGCGGGTTTAAGCATCCTAAGATGTGATTTAGCACACCAACCGAAAATCGGAAGTGCGTATTCAATTTTGGAGAGTACCAGGGCCCTTGTAGCATTGATTAGAGTATTAACATTGATTAGAGAGTGCTTAGAAGTAAGGTATTTTATTACATTAAGTTTTTTCTCAAGACAGCCCCTTAAATATAAACAGTGCGTTCTGAAAGTCATTCTTTTGTCAAAATAAACCCCAAGTACCCTAAGAGCCTCGACGCAGTGTATGTTAAAATTATTAAAGTTCAAATTAGGATATATGCAGTGACTTTTTTTACAAATGTGAAGAATCTTACATTTATTAGGAGAAAGGGATGCACCAGAGCCCAGTCCCCATTTATGTATATCTTCTAAGATATTATTGAATATGTTATTAAGTTTTATGAGATCTTTAATTTTGCTTACAATTATGGCATCATCTGCATACATTATTAGCTTGATATGTCTATGTTTCAAAATTATTTTATTAATTTGTTCAAAAGCAATTATAAACAAAACTACTGATAACGGTGATCCTTGGGGGATACCGTTATACAAATTATGGTAGTCGGAGAGCACGTTGTTTATCCTAGCTCGAAATGAGCGCCGGGTCATAAAAGCCTTCACTATATTGAAGATTTTCTGACCCACCCCCCATGTTACAAGCTGTTGAAGAACAGTATGACCGCCCACGCGATCGAACGCTTTTTCGAAATCAGTCGCCAGAAGGGTGACATGATTTTTAGTCGAAAGAGCGTCCGACACGAAGTGCTCCAGGAACAGCAGGGAGTCCATCGTGCAGTGTTTGGGCTTAAATCCCACTTGATTTGGGCTTAGGAAATTATTAATGGTAATATACCACATGAGTCTGCGAGCTATCATTTTCTCAAAGATTTTGCTGAGGCATGAGAGTAGGGAGATCGGACGAAAACTGGATATTTCGGAGGACGGTTTGTTTGGTTTTGGAATAGG
>JBAMAV010000929.1:0-142330 GCA_037043315.1 Amiota communis
TTCTCAAAATTTACACCTCTGATTTTATTCAGAAGCCCTCTTAGCTCGTTTGACGGTAATATAATTATCTTTTATTCAAATGAGCATTAAGAATTTTATAATTAATTTCAATTTACTCATTTTCTAATAATTTTTGTAACCATATTTTTCCAGGAATATGATATCAAGGATCATCGACCATTTCTTTCGTTAAATCAAAGTGGCTTAAATAAACCGGAACAAATAAAGTTCGCACGTTATCTTGGACAAGGACTGCCGACATTTACGCTTTTTTGCATTTATAGCAATTTTAAGAATCTTTTCTGCACAAAGCGAACGGAAATGTAAGTATTGTATAAACGCCTTAAATTAGGCAATGAATTTTATATTTTCTTATTATATTTTTACATTATTCAAACAGATACACCAAGGAAGGTTATAATCTTCCTTATATACTTGATAAAACGAAACGTTACCTGGCCAATACAACTGCTGGTATGTATCTAAATACATTTGAATATGCTATATGTATGTATGTAGGTATTCTGTGAGATATCATAGATAGATTTTTTGCTTTGTTTTTGATGGCATGAGAGAATGTTTTTCTGCTTGTTTATTTGCATGCAAAACGCATATCATTCTCTTCTACTTTTACTTCTCCTTCGCCTTCACCTTCTTCAACATTATCATCTTGTAATTTTAAGATTTTTCTTCTAGTTACTATAGAGACAACGCAGCAGAATCAGCTTGCTTGCGCTAATTTTTAAAAATATCCAACATAAATATTTTGTATTTTTAGTTTTTTTTTTGGCATATTTCAATTTTGTTTTATTTTATTTTTCTTATATAAAAATAGCATAAATTGGCATAAATAAAAAATTGAAATCAAAATTCATGAGATTATTTTTTAATTTCATTTTCTTTTCTTCTACTTTTTCAAAAACAATTTTTCTTTTTGTTTGTGTATGCAACAAAAATAAAAATAAAAAAACTTTTAGGCAACAACAATAACACCACTACAACAACAACAACAACATCAACATCAAGCACACTGGTTAAACAAAATGGTGCACAGACACAACAACAACAACAACAAGAACAAAAACAACAAACAACAACCACCACCAACACATCTGAGACAACAACAACAACAACAGCAACAAATGCTGCTTCTTCATCAGTACCAAAAACAGTAACAGCATTAACCACAACAACAACAACAACACTATCGACACCATCAACATCACAGACACAAACACCCGCTACCACACCAACACCAACAACACCGCAGCAACAGCAACAGCATCAACACCGACAGCTTATGACCCCAACTCCTGCATCACAAAATGCTGCCACTCCGCTTCAACATCATTCACAACCACCTCCACGCACTATGACGCCAACAACGCCAGCAGCAGCAGCAGCAGGAGGAGTGGGAGGGGGAATGCATTCGATACATCAAATGCCACATACACCACCTCCACCAGCATTACGCATGCTAAATGCATCGGGAGGTACACCAATGACGCCAACAACACAACCGTCGATGCCGCCTCATGGGCATCCACATCATGCTGCTATGCATCATCATAATCAACAACAGCAGCAACAACAATCGCCATTGCCGCCTCATCACCAACAGCATCAGCATCAGCAGCAGCAACAACAACAACATCATCATCATCATATGTCTGTGCCGATGCCAGGACAGCATCATCTACATCATTTACCGCCTCATGCTGGGCCGCCGCCGCCACCACCACCACATGGAATGCAACATTTACCCCCACATTTGCAGCATCCAATGCATGCCATGTCAGCAATGGCACATTCACATCACTTACATCATCCTCACCATGCCCAACAACCACATCCACATGGTGGGCATCCACATCCTCCCCATCCACATCAACATCCACATCAGCAACATGCTGCCATGACACATGCTCCTGCAGGTTATGCACCATTGCATCATCATCCTCATCTTTCACATCATGTGACTGCTGCTTCGCCTACACAATTACCACCACCACCACCTCATGGCGGTGTTAATGGTATTGGTGGGAGTATGCCTCCACCTCATGCAGCAGCAACACCACCACCACCACCACCAACTTCACAATCACAGCAGCAGCAGCAGCAACAACAGCAACAATCACAGCAGCAGCAACAACAGCAACAACAGCAACAACAAACATCGATGGGTGGTCCTCCTCCGGCTATGTGAGGTTGGCGTAATGGTGGCATGAATAGCGCCACCTGTTGACAATCCAAGCATGTTAAGCTTAACAACAACAATAATCATAACAACAACAACATCTACAGAAACTATTTTAAATCTAAAATACTCAAAAAAAGAAAACAACAACAAATCAATCCTACTCTAGACACCAAATAATTTCTCTCTTCCTCGCGAGATTTTCTTCTGTTTTTTTTTTTTTTTTAATTTTATGTTCCATTTTAATTTAAATGAGTTTATTTTAGCATTTCTTTTATGCTTTTTATAAGAAAAATTCTATATCTTTTTATGTAAATCTTCAAATCTTCTATATTTAAATGTTTTACTTAGTAGGCCCGCCCCCCCCGCTTTCCACCAAAACGAAAAACAACCCAAACAAAAATCACAGATCAAACTACTACTCTACTCTGCTTAAGAAGGTGTAGATAAAAGTGATGATGATGATGGGAATGATAATGGGGATAATGATGATGAAAATGGTGGGTGGCAGTTGGTGGGTGTCACACTCACACACACACACACAACAAAATTCTTGTTGTAATGTTATTCCTTTAAAAAAAAAAAAACAAAGACGAGATTATTAAACATTAATTTGCATACATAATCTATGAAATATAGATCTATCTATCTATCTACATAAAGGATCATTCAATAAGATCTTTCGAATTAAAATTCAACATTGGATAGAAACAAAACTAGGAACAACGAAGACATTCAGGCCTCATAGCATCCATAGCTCTCGAAAACGAAATAAGGAATATTGCGTTAGGGGCTTACTCAAAAAGTAATCAGGATTTTCTTTTATTTTTTTTTATAGACATTGAAGAGTTATGAACCTTTTACATTTGATAGATTCTGTTATGAACTAGAGGAAACAGCAGATCATATGACATATGTAATGATCTATAAATTGGATTAGACTCTGATATCTAAACAACTTAGACAATCTTGAAATCTGTCTCTTAATGCAGGGTTTGTAATAACAATTGAGGTCGCAATGACGATGTGATTAGTAAACCTGGGAAGGCATCGATGTATCCGCACAAACCATTGATGTTTCCAATCAATGCATTGATGGTTTGTCAGCTCTACTAGTCACATTGTCATTGCGATCTCATTGAATCGATTTTAATAATTTTTTAAAACTTCACTTTTCGGATTAGACCCGAATTTTCTGTATAAAATTTTAAAATTAATCAAGTCGCCTTTGTCAAATATATTAGATATTTATGTCATTATGTCCTTTAACGGTTATATATGACGATTTTGGACAGTTTATAATGTTTTCCATGATATAGATAATTATAGTATATTGAATAACAAAATTAATATATTGGGTATGTGCTAGAAACCGCTTTCGTCTCAATATTGAGACGATTTCAAAGCCTAAAAATATGCACTTAAAATTTCCATAATTTTAGTTTATTTACTCAATAATTAAAGTATCAGGGGTGTCACAGAAATCGAAAAAAATTGTAATTAAGGCGAAAGCAACTAAACTTCTTAGACTGCGCTGAGCAAAAATTTTGAGTGAAATGAAAAAAAAAATTTAATGTTTTTAAATGGGCTGTATCTCATGAACCGTAACAGATAGACAGTTAAAATTTTCACAGAGTGTGTGTATTTCTGTAATCTAAAATGATTCATTCTAACTTTAAACAAGTGACTAGCTGCAACAAAACTCCAGAATCTAAAAATATTGATTTCGGAAACATTAATTTTGATTTCCAATATATTATAGGGAAAACCAATTATGTGGAGGACGATTGTGTTAAAGTGTTCCATCACCTTATAAATCGTTATATGTATGTACGTCCTCCCAGACCTGTTTAAAGGATTTTTTAAACTCTATTGCTCTTATATCTCCAGTTGATCCTAATCAAAGCCATATCCAGTTGCTTTACTATGGAGAAAATTAAAGCGGGTGTGTCCATTTTGCAGCCTTAAGGGCAAATCATTTTATACCCTATACCTATTAAAATACTGTATCTCACTACTGGAGTTTCACTTCTGTCAAGGATATGGTACTACACGCGGATTTTTTTTTTTTTTTTGTCTTATCGAACTGAAATTTGGCATAGCTAAAGATAACTTTCTTTTTGATTTTTATTTATAATCGTACTAATAGTCAAGAAAAGATTTGATTGACCGTGAGACGCCGAACCAGGTGCACTTGTATACAACAAAATGTTAAAATTCAGAGATTATACAATACAACAAATTAGATTATAAAGTTTGAAAGCTTAGTTAATGAAACTATGTGTTTATCCAATATATTCTTATACACTTTCCATAATAAATTGTCAAAAATTTGGGAGTCAAATGGTGTAAGACTTGTAATCTCGATTAAAGGAACCATATATTTTAACATTACTAATACTCTTTGGGTATGTTAATCTTGCCATGATAAATTGCCAAAATTTTTAAAGATTGTACTAGAACAAATAAGATAACATATTATGGAATCTTGATTAAAGGAAAAATGAGTTGATGGTCTAACAGAAGTAATAACATTCACAATTTTTGAAATTTCATTAGAGATTATAGAACAAATATTACGATAAAATTCGGAATCTCCTATTCGATGATCCTTTATATATGTACAACTTAAGATCTAGAAACAATTTATTATTATTATTACATTTACATATAAAAATTATATATTTTTATGCATAAATAAACAACAACAACAAAATAATAATTTAAGCAAATAAATAATAATAAAAAAAAAAAAATAAATAATTTAAATAAATTTTAGTTAAGCAACAAAACAAAATAAAATCAAAAAGAAGCATGTATTATTTTATGTAAAAATCTAAAAAAAAAAAAAATTAAATTAAAATTAATTACAAAATTGCTAAAACAACAAAAATCAATAAAAAAAATAATATAAATTTGTTTGGCAAATATAATATTAATATAAAAAAAATATTAAAAAAATATATAAATATATAGAACTAAAAATTAAAAGAAATTGTTTAAGCAAACTATAAATTATATATATAAACATACAAAAAAAAAACAAAGAAAATTGGCATTTTTATTAAATTTAGTAAGAGATATTTTACTTCAAATTTTTACTATTTTTAAGTATATTAAATAACTTTCTTTTTTTTTTCAATAATTTACTTAAACTTAACTCTTCGCTTTTTAATTTCTTTTACAGTTTTATTCCAATTTTTGCACTTAACTACAATATTTAGCTTTTTGATTACCTTTCTATCTACTTATCTATGTACTTTGTGTTCAAATTCTAAGAACTGACTTTGGTTATACCAAAGATTTTATAAATTTTAATGAATCGGCATACTATTATAATATATGATTATTTATGGCACTGATAGTATCCCTAGATAAGGGTTGTAACGGAACTTCGCATCCGCCTCCGCATCTGCAGAACCACCGCGCGAAATCGTACCTCCGCCCCCGCATATTTTTTAACGGAGTTTAAGCGGAGGCATTTTATATTTCATATTTATAATTTATATTTTGTCAGTGCGTGCGAGTTCACATTTCTCACTCCCTTTCACATCCCATATCAAAATTTCCAAAAAAAAAAAATTAATTGAAGACATCATTTCAAGATTTCGTGGTCTTCCAAGCAAGACATTGTATTCGTTTGCTACATATTCGGACCCCAAATTGAAGAAAGTTAAGAATAAAGTTCAATTTGAACAATAGCATTTGCTAACACTGCATGACTTGGGTCTTGTAAAAGCTTCAAGTGAAGCTGATGACGACGGAGCTTCTGTCACGAATACACCTTGGATTGACTAATAAAAGATTTCTAGCTTTTTATCTATCGTACGTGCTTATTTATCGTCGCTACATCTCTACTCCAGATGTCTTGATTGTACTTGTCCATAGTGTAATCTTAGAGATAGAGGCTTTTAATGAATTGAAATTCCTCTTAGATTTTTTATTCCATATCTCTGTGAGAAGATATTGTATTGTAACTTTTCCTGCAAATGAAATGAAATAATCGACAGTACTATCTATCTAAGTGTTAAACATATAAATTTTCTTTAAATGATGTATGATGATACAAATTCTTCTTTGTTAATGTCTTGCTAATCATTTTTAGCAGAAATTCATCAAAGTCGATTGCTTAAGGAGTGAGTTTTCTTCTATAGGGGGAATGTGTGAGACCACCAGTAGCAAGGACCTGTAGGTTAGAGTCAGCTACTCAATCCTAAAGACGATGCTAAGCATCCCAGTCGCCTACAATCAGAAACCAGAGGACAAACTCATCAGGGAAGCTCTTAAAATCTTGCTCCTCCTATCGATATTTAGGGGGCAGTAGACAGCCGCAAGAACAACTTCGCCCTGTTCACTGATAACCTTAACTTAGCAGCAGACTGAATGCAGTTTTAGCAGATAGTTGTGTGGTGACTGTAATTTAAGCTTGATTTGATGTGCACCGCCACGCATGCGATCAACAAGATGATTTTCTAGATGGGTGTCGTATTCTAGTAGCCTCGAATACTACCTAGAGCAGAAGTGTGTTTTATTGACCAGCATGACCTCAATATTGTGCCTATGTACAAAAAGCTCCAGCTCAAGAACTTGATAAGTTAGGCGTTTTGCTTCCTAAGGCCTATTTGACTCATTGTTGGGAGTTAGTTACAGGAATAGAAATTACATTAACCAATGCTTACGGCCCATTGTATTGCTTGAATTTAAGAGGTAGTAGGGAAGTTGGCGTTTAGGTAACCTTATTTGGTCGCAACTGTCGCCCTACACTTTAGGATCCACCTGTAGAATCTAAAAAATCACCAATGACAAATTCGCCAAACTACCTAAAATCTTCGAAGAAGAAAACTTTCGGAGAAAATAGATCTGCAGAGGAACAGTCACATAGGAGGACGCACTTTGATGATTTCTGATTATATTCATCACATTTTACCTCACTTGAGCAAATTAGTTGAAAAGTTGCTTTTTTATGCTTCGATAATCCAATCTACTGATTACAGGCCCCACTCTTATTATCGAAACATTCGGATTATTGGATTGTTTTAACCCATTTTTTTGGTGAAAATTTGTGAGATACCTTCCGTATCCTTTTTAGCCGGATACTCAGTAAATTGCAATATTTCAATAGAATTTCTTAGGTATTCATTAGAAATGCCATAATTCTGTTACAAATCGACTTTTAGGAAGTTTACGATACAAAAATCATAACAGAAAAGTTCAATATTACATATTTAAAACAATGATGGACTTTCATCAAAAATAAGGAGAAAAAAAAGAACAACTGAAATTCAACAACTCTCAACTCATATTGTATGGTGATATTCTGCAAAACATTTGGAGGCGTGCATATTTATCACGTTTCGCACATTTCCTACAAATTTACCATTTTTTTTCTGCGCACTCGATAGAATCAACGCCTCTTATTCATTTGTTTGTAGACTCTCAACGCTTCACACAATGTGCCAGGACATGAAGCTCATGTTTTGTAAGAGTAGTTACGTTAACAATGGATTTGTCTTTCCATCGAACGAGTAACGCTTCTTTTTTTGCATAGGAAAAGTAAACACAATGTCAAAGAATTGGTTTTTTCACCTGATTCATGGTTCACTTCACTGCTTCACTTGATCAGAAAGTTGCAGCTATGCTATGCGTAAACATTGATGACAGATTCTTGAAAGCCCATAGTATACCAATAACTAGTCAAACCAAGTGTGGGTGAAAAAATAACCAAACAATGACAACAATAAAGAGAAGAAAGCAAAAAAGTCGAGTAAATTAACATGAAATGAAATGAAGTGAAGTGAAAGTGACAAAGCAAAGGACTATGGTAATAAAAAGTTCATTTGAATACAACACTGCAAGGAGCAAACACTCTCAAATGATATGACCAACACATTATTCTCGCTGTACGAGAACCCTGAGCTGGCGGTTCTTCACAATTTCAGCATCAGTGACTCATTTACCACCAACACTGGTGTACGGCAAGACTGCCCAATATCCCCGCTCCTGTTCGCCATCGTGCTGGATGACTCAATATCAACAGACGGAGGAGCTGATGCGGATGCTAACTGCAGGTTGAGCAAAGCAAGGGCAGCATTTGGCCGGTTAAAATCGGTATGGGCAAGTTGCCAAATCTCCAGACACACATATTCCCCGCATGCGAGAAATCAACGCTACTATACGGGAGCGAAACATGGCTGGTCTCAGACTCCATCACGCAGAAACTTCAAGCTTTCGTTAACAAGTGTTTGAGAATCATATGCAGAATATTCTGGCCTAACACTATTTCCAACGAGGCACTATGGCGTCTAACAAATGAAGAGCCTATACTGAAACAGATTAAGCGTAGGAAGTGGATCTGGTTTGCCAAAAAGCATCACAAGAATGTTGATTGAATGGAACCCGCAAGGAATCAGAAGCCGTGGCCGGCCAAAGAACACCTGGAGAAGATCAAACTTGCGGGAACTAGCTGATTTCAACACTACATGGGATGGCGCTTAAATAACAGCCCAGAATCGTGTGCGATGGAGAAGCCTTATGGAGGCCCTATGCTCCAAACTAGGAGTTTAAAAGGCATAAATAAAAAATTACAACAATAAGACACAGACAGACTTCTGTTAAAGAGATAGAAATTTGTATAGAACTTGTTCATAATCATTTTTCTCCTTTTTGATTGTGCCTAATTTGAGCGCCAAAATTTGCGCGCATTTTTGTATTAACTTACTTTACTTATGACAACTAAACGAAAGAAGAAAAGCAGAAACCATCCAATATCTCTTATATGACTGCCTCCTTGCTCTTCTTAGTTAATGTATGTATATTCTGAGGTAGCCTTTTTCTTCGAAAACCTTGGCAGTTTGGCTTTATGTATTTGTCACTGGGGGATTTCTTGGCTCCTTATGTTGATTCCAAGCACTTAGGGGGCGTCCTTTTGCTCAATTATTATTGAAAGACCCAAATCTAAAACCATACATATAAACAAAAATCCCCCATGAAATGTGTTTATTTAAAAAAATAACTTGAAAAATGTTGCATTATTTTTCTTTTCTCATTTCATTTTTTTAGACCTCAAAAATATGGCCGCCAATGATGGTCTTGAGATTGGACCAACACAACAACAACTAACAAATTTAAGCAACACCAATACAAACAACACCAGCTACAATCATGGAACAAACCTGACAACAATGACTACTTCTGCTTCTGGTGGTATCACTGGAGCAGGCACATTGTCCCAACAACAACAACAACAACAATTATTATTACCCAACCTTCCACCTATGATGAGCAGTACACCAACAGCAACACCATTACCTATGGATGTGGCCAAGTATTGCATAATGCCGCGTACACTTGAAAATCTTGTCATCTATGAGAATTTCGATGTACATGAATCGCATCGCATTGAAGATGGTGTCTGCACACACCTGACACGTCTCCCGCCCAAAAAACAGGAATTATTGAAACAGTTCGGTATTCAGAGTAGTAGTCAGCAAAGTCTAAGCTATTATGAAAAGTACATAATCATCGAGAATTTCAACAAATTTTGCAATGTGAGCAAATGTGATGTGTGATGTGAAACCAGAGAAGATACAAAAAAAAAAATTATAAGAAAGAATTCTCAATCTCAATGAAATTTAAGAAGTTGTCAAAGAATATGCTATGAGATGAGAATCAACCATCATGGCTGATGAATGGAGAAAGAGATTTGTTCTACTTCTACAAAATTGGTTACCAAAAAAAAAAAAAAAACACAAATCCTTTGATATCAAAGAATAGAAACTCAAAATCTTATATGTATATTAGAACAAACCTCTAGAAATGTATAATTAATAAATTCTTAAATTTAATTTGTGTATATTTTTATCTTTTTATTATATACTACTATAAATATATAGGAATATCAGATATCCGATCATCGACCCTTTTTGGACTTCCATGAGAGCGGTTTACCCAAATGTGAACAACTTAAATTTGTACGATATCTGGGCCAGGGGCTATCCAATTTAACATTAAACAAAATCTATGTGGGCTTCAAAGATCTATTAAGCATGAGTCGTATGGATAAGTGAGCAATAATCATACAATGGGAACATAAATTCAAAATATAATATAATATAATTTTTTCTGAATATTTTTTTGCTAGAGTTTCTTTGGATGGTTATAATTTGGAGAGTCTATTGAAAAAGAAACGAAAAAATCTATATAATCGTATACAAAATGCAGGTAAGTCATGCAAATATATAGAACATTCAACAATAGTATGGTCATTCAAACAAAATTTCTCTTTTGTTATCCATAGCACCCAATTAAGGCAAGGCAATGCAAATCAAGGCAACACATCCTGTCCTGGAAGACATTCAAATTGATTGATGTCAGCACTCTTTGGCAGCTGCTTCTTTGGAAATTAGAAAAGAAAAAAAAAAATTAAATTTATAATCAAATTATATAGAAATACATAAATTAAACAAGGTACATACATATATTATTATATACATAATATAATAAAGCAAAATTCCTGGAAATGGACCAGAAACTGTTGTGTCTTCAAAAGTAATTAAAAAAAAAAAATAAATAAATAAAAAATAAAGGAAAAATTAATTAATTAAAGAAAATAAGTGCTAAATTTTTAAATGGAAAATTATTAGAGAAAAGTTTGAAAGAAAATAAGATAAAATAGAAATAAAAACAAAAACAAAAAAGGAAATATTCAAACATAAAAAATATATTGAAATTTAAGTAAATTTAAAAAAAAAATATATATATATAAAATTAAAATAAAATTCTATATACTTAAAATAAAAATATAATTAAATAATCCTAATATCCTATATAGATCTAACTACAGGATTCTTTGGTTTATATAAAGAAAAATCAGAAAGAAGATTATCATTGGCTATGCCAGAGATATAATACTCTTCACGCTACTTCGTGTTGCATAGGAGGTATCCCTCCCATCTTGAAATTTACATGGCTGATGAATATCGATCAGAAAATTGTAGTCTCTAAATTTCAGTTCGATAAGTCAAAAAACTAAAAACTTTTTTTAATAAGAACATTAATTTAAATGGGTGTTTGTATGGTGCCATTCGGCTGATTCCGACAAATGTGCAGCGTATGGTAAAAAGAAACATATGTGCAATATTTCAGTACATAAACTAGTTTACCTACATACAGACGGACAGATGGACATGGCAAAATCAATTCGTCTCATCGATTTGATCGAAAATATATACATATGTGGTCTGCGATATCTCCTTCTGTGTGCTACAAACTTTATGACAAACTTATAATACTATTCACTCCCGAGAAGAGTATACAAATTTATGAACTTATTAATTCCTTCGGTTTCCACAAGATGATGAATGATGTGTGTTAAGCCTTCCCTTCTTTCCTCTCCAATACTATTCTATTTCCTCCTAGTTTCTCCTTTCAAGCAACAATAATTTTACTTATAACAAACCAAAAAAAAAAAAAAAAATCCTAAAACACCATTATAAACAATTAGTCTTAAAAGATAATCATCATTTTCATTTAGAAATATGTACTAATATAAGGAAATAATATATAAATACAAAAAATATACATATGTTACACAACAACAACAACAACAAGAACAACAACATGATTAACAAACTAAATAATTCCTATATACAACAGCAACAAGAAAATATAAATTATAATTCTAAATTTAAATGCATAAAAATCAAATTATACAACAAAATAAAAAATAAAAAAAAAGCAAAACATATTGTAATTATTATATATAAAAATATATATATACATACATAAATACATATAAAAATAAAGCTATATACCAACAATATATATAGTATAAAAACTTATAAATAAATGAAAATGAAACAAAAAAGAACAAAGAACTTATGATGTGTTTTTTTTTTTTTCAATGTGCCAATGATGAGTTTGGAAATTTTTATTTAAATATTCAATTTTAACAATTCATTTTTATTATAGAAAAAAATCTCTTTGTTTTTAAACAAACAAATATCATTTATTTCTTTTTAATTGTTGGCAGTTTAACCGAAAGTTTTATTTAAAGATTTCTTTTCTCAACTATATATTTTTTTCTATTGCTTTTCCATACCAGTTTTTAATAGAATGAGTGTGTGTATGTGTGTGTCTGGTGTTTGGGTGTTTATGATTTATTTTTTGATGGTACTGCATTTTCACGATCTACAGCACGTTGCTTGGCCTTTTCGTAAATGGGTAGAAGTTGTCCTTGCTGACCGAGCATTTTTAATAGCTCCACAATAAATGGCAAGTAATTATGCTTGCGGCGTACGTTTTCAACCTAAAATCAATGAAAAGTTTATTAAGAAATTGTTTCCATTCAAAATGAAATAATGTATGTACTCACCTTATAACGTTTACGCTTTTCAATCTCATATTCAATATGTGAACGTAAACTAGCAATTTCAGTCTGTCTGTCATCTTCGGTTTCCATTGCATCTGGACCAGGATTACTTAACTTTTCAATTTGTTTCTCATATATCTTCTGGCGATCCGATATCAAAGCCATCAAATTGAAATGTATTTCACCTTCGCAATAACGTTGCATACGTTTTGTTATAATTGGACGTACAACATCAACCCAACTCTCATCTGGTTTTATTTCACCCAAATCTATGGGTCCATCCTTTAAACCATCCAATTCATATAGACGACCATCAATCGGTATATAACCCACGAAATGATAGACATCTTCATCGTTATTCTTGTTTTTGACATCCAATTCGAAAAGGGTTTGTCTTGCAAAAGAATTGTGTACTGAACGAATTTGTGAAGCATTGCTTAAGGTGAGTCCTTTGTTATAGGGATCAAAGCATTGACAGAATTCCTTAAATTGTGTTAGGGTTTCGCCAAGTTTAATATCTTCATGTTGAAGATTAAGCAAAATGCTTAGAATTGCTTGCGTAGCACATGCATTATTAATGACTTGTTTGGCAAAGAAAATTTTCTCATTATCTGAGACAACTTTGCCAGCAGGCTCATCATCACTGACCCACTTGAAAAGGAAAATCAAACCATGTATTGGTTCAAGGTTCTTGAACGAGTCGCCATCGAGACTCCAGATCTCTTCCACTTGGGCGCCCTCACAGCCTAATGAATAATAATTGTGATGAAATACACAGTTATTAACTTGCCGCTCTTTGTTTGTTTGTTTACCGCTACTTACCAAATTCACGTATTAATTCAGTGAAAACACCAGGATCACTTTCAATCAAACACCAGTTTCCTGCAGCGTCAGACATTTTTTTTAATAAATTCAAATAATTATTATTACGTTTTCTTTTAAATTAAGAAGAGAATTTTGTATCGTTGCCGCTTCAATCGTTGTTTGTTTAATGTTGTGTCAGAATAAGAACAAACGAAAGATTTTTGCAATCTCACACACTTAATACAGTGTCGATAAATGTCAATAAATGCTAAAACTTTACAGCACTACTGAATAGAATTTAACAGCACTACTATTGTCGATGAATTGAAAATTGAACAACACATTTTTACAACACTAGATGCCTGAAAAGACAGTGTTGTCAGTTCCGCCATGACACTTGGCGACTTGCGATTGTATGTGATGATGGCGGTGAAGTGATGATTGAAGAAGAAGTATGTGTGAAATTTTTGCCTGTGATGTGTTTGTGTATTTTTTCAAATAAATAGTTACGCCATTTTCCATTCATATAACATAATAAAAATATCACTATTTAATAATCAAGACAATAAATATTATATGGGCACTATCAATTGAAGTGAAAAAACAAAATAAATCACCTAAATTATAATGCGAAAATTCGATTTATTTAATGGGCACCAGCAGCAGCAGAATCAGCAGCACCAAAATGAGCTGTGGCGCTGTGTTGGTGGTGTTGTGTGTCGTCGCTCTCGCTAGTAGAATGAATATCAAAGGCAAAGGCAACCCAATGTGAAAATCGCAATTGCGTCTAAAATAAATGGCAAGAAGAAAATAAAATTTTGTTTAAAAAAAAAAAATTTAAAAACTTTTCAACCCAAAAAAAAAAAAATGTGTTGAAATGCACATATAAAAATAAATAAAAATCATATATTCGTTTAAAAAGGTAAATCGAATTTGCTAGTTGAAAAATATAAGAAAAAAAAAGAATATATTCATTTATAAGAGAGAGAAATTTAAAGCGCGAAAATTGCTCCCACAACAAAAACAACCGTAGCAGCTTCATCAGCGGCTGCGGTGACTAGAGTCAGTAGAGTGGCATCATCAGCAGCAGTTGCAGGAAAAGCAATAGGAACAACAGCAAAGATGGTTGTATCAAAGGACAACAAGCGTCGCCGTAAGGAAATTGAGACGCCACCTTTGACGCCAACAGTGGTAGCCACGCCAACAACATCAGCGGCTGCAGTGGCGGCGGCAGCAGTGGAATCATCACCTGAAATGCCCAAGAGGTTTGTTTGCATTCTATTGTTGTAATCTGATGATTCAATTAATTTCTATTAATTAAATGTAATGGTGGTGGTGGTGGTGTAACAAAAGTACAAACAAAATTAGTTAAATTTGCAAGTAGATAGAATTAGATTCAGAATCAGATAATATCATGATCTCGCATTACTGCGGTGGTTGTGAGTTCACCATGTTCGTGTTTGCATTGTTGATAAAGATGAGGAGGATGAAGACTAGGATGATAGTGGTGGCGGTGGTGGTGGTGGAGTTTTATAATTTAATATGCTCGCAATTGTTCATGTGTAAATTTGTGTGTGTGTTTATTTATACAGAAGTATATGTGTCAGAGTGTGCGAGTATGAGTGGGTGGGCGCGCATTGTATAAAGCGGCATGCAGCCGCGGTGACGACAGTGGCGCTGCGTCATTGTTATAGGTTGCGCGCGTATACTTATAAATGGCAAATGGGGTGCATGCATAAGTATAAGTGAGGAGTGTGTCTGTATGTGTTTGTGTCTTAGTATGAGGTATGGATGGGGGGCCCACATATAGAGTAGAGTTATATTAGTCCGCTGCCATATATGCAGGTGCGTTTGTGTATATATTCGTGTCACATGTGAATGAGTCTCGGTGAGTTGAATTCAGTTGAGTGTGTGCTTGCTGCTGCTTGCGTATATGGAATGATACTATGTGGGCATAATAATGTTAATGTTGATTATACAAACACAAAATGAATTCAATTGTCCCACCAAACATTCTTCTTCCTTAATCATATTTATAGAATTTTTGATAAGAATATAATCATAATGATATTGATGATGATGATGATAATAATGATGGTGATATTGTTTCTCTTTTCTGCTTTCAGAACCAAAGTGCAAGCGCAACGTAAATTTGCTCAGGGCCAAAGCGCACCCCCATCCTCAACGTCTGCATTCAGTGCTCTAGCTGCTGCAGCAGCAGTTGCCGGTCCAAGTAGTTCGGCAGACAGTCGTGAGCCACCGATTGAAATATTACCCAATAAAAGACCGAAAACACAGGATTTTCTAACATTTCTTTGTTTTCGTAACACATCAACATTGCCACCGCATTTGGACTATTTAAATCAGGGAAACTCCAAAGAAGCAGAGAATTCTACAAACACAACTCCAACGACGGCAGCGACGACAAAGACAAAGAAGAATAATAACAAAGCGTCGACGACATCAAATAATAATAAAAAGAATAATAATAAGAAAGGCAAACGTGGACGACCTAAAGCAAATACTGTAAATGCAAAGAATGATGCTGCTGCTGCAGTGGCGGTAGCGGCTTCGGCGACAATTCCAGAAACAAAATCAACAAAAAAACTTCTGGAATCATCATCATCATCATCATTAGCATTAAATGCTACAGCAACAACAAATAGTAGTGATAAGAAATCAAAGATGACACCCACAATAGTTGAGGCGAAGCCTGACAAGGTGTTGGACAATGTGACAGCAGCAGCAGCAGTAGAAGCTGAACCATCACTAGCAGCAACAACAACAACAACAACAACAGTCATTATACCCGGTGCTGTACGTAAACGTGCCGAAGTTGTTTCTGAAGGTAATCGACGTGGACGTCGTAGTGCTGCTTCTGCTGCTTTAGACGATACTAAGTGCAATAGTAGCAGCAACACAAACAAAACGCTGCCAGAAGTTAAACGACGTTCGAATCGTACAAGTACAAAAGAGGGTCGTCCAATGATTGAACCCGATAGTGATGATGATGAAGATGAACAAGAAGATGATGAAGAATATTATTCAGCAAATGATGCAGCATCAAAAGCTGCTGATAATAATGAAAATGATGTGATGATGATAACGGATGATATGGAGAAATCTACACAAAAGTGTAACAACAATCTAAAAGTAAATAAAAGTATAGAAATAAAGATAAGCAGAAGAACACCGGTTGAACGTAAATCAGAGACACCATCAAAGGACAGTGAAACCGGTAGATCAGCAAGTAAACGTGGAAGGCCATCATCCACCACGGCGGCGACGACGACTGTGGCAAATAAAAAAACCGATGCAGCAGCAACCGAAAAGTCAAAAGGAGGTCCCGTGAAACGTGTACGACAAAGGGAATCACCTATTTTCATACCATCACCAGAATCTTCTGGTCGCATGACAAGACAGCGTGCATTTTTTGAGCCTGTTAAAGTGATACCACAGCCACCGGATAATGCTGAAAGCAATAACAAGGCAGATACAAAAGATGATTGCAATATCAATAAAAAACCCTATTTGGAATCAGATGATGATGAGCACGATGAAGAAGAATCAAATATTGATGATATTAAACAAATTCCGAACAATAATAAGGAGACAAAACCCCAAAACTCCAGTATTTATGCCAAAGAAGCCAAAACGCATTTGGAAAATGGCAAAACAAGTCTTAATGTCTTTGATTTCTCATCAGATGATGAGCAACCATTGGCCAAATCAATTAAACTTAAAAAGGGTAAAAGCGGCAACAGTCCCAAGAAACAAACAGCAGCTGCAAATTCTGGGATTACAACAAATGCTCGTGTTCGCAAAATCGCAACAATGACTGCGGCAAAAAAACTTGCTGCTGCTGCTGCTACTTCAGCTGCTGAAAAGGATAACAACACTGAGGCGGCAATTGTTGCAGCAGAAGTCAAAGAAGTGGAAACAACACCTACTAAATTGAAAGATAGTGGAGTAGTAGTCGAAGTGACGGAAACAACTAAACGGAAACGTGGACGTGCAGCCAAAAAAAAGGCAGATGATAGTTTTACAGATTATCAAGATGAGGAACTACCACCGACCCCTAAGAAAGCGACAGCTACAAAGTCCCGACAATCACGTGGCAAAGCTAAGGACACACAACAGGAAAAGAATGACACATCACCTAGTCAAGGGCAAGAACCAGCACGCAATCAGAGACCGACACGTAAAACAAAAGAAGCAGCCGCCATCTATATGAACATAATTGGTCATAAATTGCAACGAGCCGATGATGATGAAGATGATTTATCGATGGATAGTTTTCCTGATATTCCAAATGTTAAGGAAATGGAAAAAATGGAGAATCAAATAAAAAAGGATGCAGCACAAAAAGAGCAACCAGCAGGAAAATTAGTTCCACCAGCTGCAACAAAATCAGCAACAACATTAC
Organism: Amiota communis; assembly: GCA_037043315.1. Lineage (NCBI taxonomy): Eukaryota > Metazoa > Arthropoda > Insecta > Diptera > Drosophilidae > Amiota > Amiota communis. Next base: position 17,797 of record JBAMAV010000929.1, read on the forward strand.
GTAAACCTTCACCTAAACCACCACCACCACCACCAACAAAAGCTCCAGAGCAAGTAACTTTAACACCAACAAAAACATCAACAACTTCAAAGCCAGCAGCGGTAGCATTATCAGCAACAAAATCAAATGAGAAGCCACCAGCAAGACGTGGACGACCACCAAAGCAAGCAAAAGCTCAACCATTACCACCAAAACGTGAAATCGAGGGAATGTTAGTAAAAAAGGGAGCACTGACAAAAATCGCAACTACAGCAGCCACAGTCACAAGCACAAATTCTGCAGAATCTGTCAACAAACCAAAGGCAAAGTCCGAACATATTAAAGGAGGAACAGCAGCTGGAGGAGGAGGAATTGATTCTGGAGGAGAAGATGATGATGAAGACTTCTTGATAAATGAGGAATTGAATGAAACAAAACGTAAGTTGGAGAAAAGTTTTAGTGATTCCGATGATGAACCGTTGGCCATTAAAGTAAATGTTAAGGGAAGTGATAAAGATGGCACAACCCCTTTACCATCCCCCAAATCTTTTCATTCGCCAGAGAAAACTATAATAAGTGGTGCAGCAACTGTTGGAGCAGCTCCAGTTCTAAAAACATCAACACCAATTGCAACGGCAACAGCAATAGCAGCAACAATGGAACCCATAGTGCCCCCAACTATAACAGCATCACAATTAACCATGTTGCCATTGACAACAAAACATACTCCAACATCCTTAACAGCAGCAGGTGCTGCGACGCCGGCGTCTTCAAATAATACATTAGGATCATCAGCAGGAATTCTACCAAGCAGCATCAATACTTTGACACCCATTAATGCCATACAACCAATAACACCAGCAGCAGCAGGAGCCGGAACATCGACCGGAATAACAACATTTTCGCCACAACTAATAACGCCCCCCGGTATTGCAAGTGGCAGTTTAAAGGTTATAGAAAAAAAGTCACCTGTCCCCACATCCAAAATACTTAATGTGCCTGCCACATATGCTCTTCCGGGTACAGGTCCAACACCAATTGCTATGAGTGCAGCTGCCTTCAATAAAACAACAAGTCCATATTTGCCACAAGCATCACCACACTATCATACACCATATGTGCGTCCACCACCAACACCGACGCACCCTTTCTCAACACCAACAGCAACAACATCAAAATCACCAACCACAACGCAATCGCCATTGAAATATCAAACGCCACCGACAACATATCCACCACCCATCGAGGCGTATCAATGTCCAAAAATAAATCCTAATTTTCTAACGCCAAAATTTGATCGTACAACATTGCCGCGTACCAATAATTTTCCATCACCATCACCAATGAAATTTGAAGCACCACGACCAGTGGGCAGCAGCATTGCCAGTCTGGCGGCATCCCTGCCATCTGTCAGTATAACCACAAGTTCAACATTTAATCAAGTCTCCGTCGTCGGCCCAACAAAACTTGTAACGCCGAGTTCAGTGAATTTGCCACCATCAATAACACCATTAACATCAAGTGCTGCAACACCTTCCACATCTGCGGCTGCCGCTGCAGCAGCAGCTGCTAGTCTAGCTGCTGCAGCCACTGCTAATTTATCTTCATCAACACAACTTCCTAATGCACTAACTAATGCAAATGTTAATGCAAACAATGCGGCGAATGCCAGCTCTGATCCATTGAAAGATGAAATCGGTAGCATATTGGCAGCCAATTTAATGCCCAGCAAAGAAGAATCTGGTAAAATATTTGGTATTGCTAGTGTTAGTTTGGCCCAGAGTTCTGGTCCCGACAACACAAAATGTACCTTGGGCAAATGTGGCTCCATACACAAACCAGTCTTGGGTCCAGTTGTACCGACAGAAGGTTATTTTGGTGATCAACTGACAAGCAAAGAACGTCGCAAAGCCAAAGTGAATATGACACATGAACAGATACAAAAATGGCTTATTGAATGCTCATCGAATCCCGATGAGATACAAGATGATCTCGATGATGATTTTGATGATAGTTTGCGACCGAATCAATCTACGACGCCACCACCGACACGAGATGATAAAGAAAGTACTTCATTTAGTTCTTCATCAAAGAATACCCGAGAATTGGGTAAAAGTGAAAGTGCTTGGTCAGCAAAGGGTCCGTCATTGAAAGCCACACCAGTGGTGGCAAGTCGCAAAGAAGAAGATCACAATCATGATTTAGACTATGAGAAACCTCTGCAGGCGGTTAATCTCTCGCAGAAGTCATCAGCTCATGCTAATTTACATGATTCTGTTGGTGTTGGTTTGTCAATGACGACGTCGACAACGTCTAAAGAACAAACAACAGATAAGCGAAACGATAAGAAAACAACTAAAGATGCCTCGAAGACTGGTTTCAACAACAGAGACAGTAGTGTTACAACTCATGCTGGGGACAATAAAAAGCAATCACAAAACAAAATAAATTTATCAGCATCTCATGCTGCGGCAGCAATAAAAGATAAGGACTCCAGTAGTGCAGCTGAAAATAATTCAAGAGATGCACAAAAATCATCAGCAGCAACAACAACAAAACAAAATCGTAATAAGAAAAACGCACCAAGTCCTAGTGCTGGCAGTACCCCAACAACTCCTTCGTCTACGGCAGCAGCAGCACACAAATCCTCATCTACAATTGCAACACCCAAACGTACACCAGTCTATAATCAAAAAGCTTCGGCAGCAGCTTCAAAGCAAAGCAATGAACCGAAGTCGTTACCAGTGTCGCCAACAAAAACTCCAGTCAGCAATCAGAAGCGCAGTTCAGCTCAGCAAAAGGATGCTGCCGTTTATGCCTTTGAAAAAGATGATGACGGTGCAGCAGGTAGTACAAAGCCTGTATACAAGCGTCAAGGACAACAGCAGCAACATCAGAAGGGAAAAGGGCAAGGGGTTTGTGAACCTCCCAAAGCTGCTGTAACAAATGCTTTAAGTGAACGTTCACCCACCAAGAAACGTGCAGCAGCGGCTGCAGCTGCAACAGCAGTGTCCTTAACACTTAGCCCAACAGAGAATTGTAAACTGGTAAAAGTCAGTATGGATGCTCCAACAAAAGCTACAAAATCTACACGAGCGAATGCCAAGAAATCAGCAGAACCCGTAGCACCACCACCACCGCCTGCTAAAGTCACACCTGCTAATGATGTTGATTCAGATGCTGAAGGTGCCACATTTTATATACCTCTACAAGGTGCCGGTGTTGGTGGCTCTGCTGATGGAGGCATACAGGGAGTTGCTGTGAAATTGGGACGTGAAGGACCCGATGGCCCAAATCAGAAGGTAGTAATGCAAGCGACTTTAGTGACAAAAGCTCAAATGGACACCAATACAAAACCATTACCAGATTCTTTAAATACAACAGAGTTAGTTAAAACACTTCTCAATGCCACCACAAATGCCACTGATGTGACATCAACGAAGGTGGCGGCAGCATCATCCGCAGCCCCAACAAATGGTGGTAATAAGAGATTAAATGCTGCTGCTAACAGTACTTTAGCAGCACCAGCTGCTGCTGCTGCTGGAGGTGGCACAAATTCAGCTTCGAATAGTTTGAAAAATTTACCAATTGGTAATAGTGGTGGTCAGACACGCTTAAAGTCATCATCAAATGTTGCAGAACAGCCAACCACATCCACTGCTGGTTTAGTGCGTGTAAATTCAAACTCTTCACTCTTCTCAGGTTCAGCCAAATCACGTACAACAATTCCTCCTTTAACCACAACAAATGCTTTGCTCGCAAAGAAATTCAAAGATGATACACCTATCAAAATGGCCAATAACACAGCCTTTCCACGACACGATGATCCCACGCAAATGGTGGAGGCACCCATCTTTCGACCTACCGAAAAAGAGTTTGCAGATCCCATTGAGTTCATTGAACGAATTACGCCAATAGCTGCGCGCTTTGGCATCTGTAAAATCATACCACCGGCTACCTTTAAACCTGAGTGTCGGATTTCCGATGAAATGAGGTTCACGGCATATAATCAATATGTTCACAAAATGTTGAATCGTTGGGGTCCCAGTGCTAAGGAGTTGAGTGCTATCAAAAAGTATTTGGCTACTCAGAGTATAATAATGAATCATCCACCCTGGATCGGTGGCATGGAAGTAGATTTACCAAGACTTTATCACACGGTCCAAGAACTTGGAGGCCTTAAGGAAGTGATTGAGAAAAAGAAATGGGCGCGTGTAGCCGAAGAGATGTGCATACCGAAATTGGCTCAAGATCGTGTCACCAAGTTAGATGATATCTATTGCAAGTACCTGTTGCCCTATGATACTCTGTCACCGGCCGAACGGCAAAAACTTTTCGATGAAGTCGAAGCTGATTGGGCTAAACGAGAGGCACGTGCTAGACGCAATGCCGATCGTTTTGTCAATACAGAAAGTGTATCGAATGAGGAAGATGATGTTTCATCTGATGAAGATGATGAATCTGAAGAGGAAATCGATGGTGTGTCTATGGAATGTATCGTTAAAGGACGTAGTATGCCTTTGAGTCAATTTTATCGCATTGCCCGGAATACCATGGCTCTGTGGTTTAAGAATGCTGATCCTACAGTCAATGAAGTTGAAGCTGAATTCTGGCGTCATGTTGCCGTTCGAGATAGTCATGTGTGTGTACATTCAGGCTCTATAGATTCTTCAGGATGGGGCTATGGTTTTCCCAGTCCAGGTCCAAAGGGTAAAGGTTCCAATTATGCCCGCCATCCGTGGAATCTGAAAGTGCTAACAAATAATACTGGTTCAGTGCTACGCTCGCTTGGTCCTGTGATGGGTGTTACGGTACCTACTTTGCATGTGGGTATGTTGTTTTCGGCCTGCTGTTGGTATCGTGATCCACATGGTCTGTCATGGATTGAATATTTGCATACGGGTGCCTCAAAACTATGGTATGGCATTCCAGATGATCAAAGCGCGAATTTCCGTGCCGCTCTGACTTCGCTCATTCCAACACATTGTCAGAATAAGACAATTTGGTTACCCTGCGATACGGTAATGGTGCCACCACATATGCTCACGGATCGTGGCGTCTCATTGTGTCGCATCGAACAGAAACCAGGCGAATTTATTGTCGTCTTTCCGCGTGCATATACCTCCAGTCTAGCCACTGGTTACGTGGTGTCAGAGAGCGTTTACTTTGCTACAATGTCATGGCTTGAATTGGCTAAAGATGACTTTAGGGTGAGTTCAAAGATATTATTTCTAACTGAATGAAATGAATATATCATTAATTTTTAATCTATACTTGTGCAGGATATACACGATAGCTGTGAGCCTGCCATGTTCTCATTGGAGCAATTACTTTTTGCTTTGGGTTATGATCAGCGTATCAATTCGGATACCGTACAACAAATGCTTCCAATGCTCAATGATGTCTGCGAAAAGGAAACAGCAGCTCGTGAACAACTTAAGGTTAGAAAACTATAGTTTAGTAATCTCTGGAAGTTAGATATTGAAAAATGCAATTAGAATTCTCACAAAAGCTGGTCAGTCAGTCAGTCACTTTCTCTATTCATGCTTTACCCTCATCAAAAAGAAGGCTTAAAACACTCGTTTCATAATTCTTCAATGAATGTTAAATGTATTCTGATGTTACTTAACTTTTTATTAGATTGTGGCACCACAACAGTCCAGTCCTTTGGTACTGACAACCTACCTACCTACCCTAGCCTAATATTTAATATTTGCGTCTCTGTTTCTATGCAATTTCACTTCCTAGTTTTTGAACAACGAGAAAATATGTAGGAATCAGAGTTGTCAGATTACTTTAATGCAAAGAATTGTGCGTTTGAGTGCCCATAAACCCTATAATTATGCAGATTTTATCAGAAATCAATTTATTTGGAATATGTCCCTCTCTATCTATGTAATCTAGTCTCTCAGTTTTTGAGCTTAAATTTAGCACAGTCACGTCAAGTAGATATATGGAAATGCTCAGAAAATAATGGAATTGGAATAAGTCCTTCTACATCTGTGCGTCTATGCAATGTAAAGATTTGCTTTGAGTAACCATGAGCAATGTTCTTTAACCTGCCACAGGGCGATGTTTGATGATTGGATAAGCAGTAAGGTAAAAAAGAACAGATACATTTTTAAAGTCGAGTAATACATTTATTCTTAAGGCGAGAATTGAGAATATGAAGTGTCTGAGGCAGTAATCAGTTGGAGCAACAACATTTGGATCAAATAAATGCATTGCTTTTACGTTCAGGAGCCTCTGCGTAAAGATCATTGGATTTTCGTTTAGTAGAACGTTTAACTGGTAGCTTCTCACGAGATTGCATAATCTTTTGACGCTTCAATTCAAGTCGCTCGAGTTCAATCTTCTTGCGTTCGAGCTTCTGACGTTCTCTCTCCAAGAGTAGCAACTTAGACGGCAATCGTTGATTCTTTTTTTGGAGATTTTTGCTTGTGTTCAGACGAATGGGCACGCGTAAAAATAAAATTTTGCTTATTACTTTTCATTTATGTTTCTTTATGCAACTATGCGTTCTTTCGCAGAGCAAACTTCTTCACCTTCCGCTTCTATTGGCTACTAAATTCTGCATTTCGCATGCATCATCACTCTACGCAAGCCAACAAATTATGAACAAACACTAAAAACGCGAAATAAGACAAAGAGAACGTCAGGGCAGACTTTTAAGATTGCGTCACAGCCTCCCCCACTGCCTCGCTTCTCAAAAAAAGTTTTCGCAATCGTAGAGCCTATCGTTTTAATGGGCTCTTAGCCATCTCGCGCTCTAAACGCTCACGTTCAATTGCCAACTTACGACGTTCCTCAACTAAACATTGCTCTTCACAACAATAACATTCTTCATGCAACTTAAGTTCATTCTCTCTACACGCATTCGATTCACCAGCTTATACAGCTGAGTACTGGGATAAATGCCGTTCGAAACTCGATGAAGGATGAGAGTTTGAGGGCATGGTGCCCTCCACAAAAATCGTGTAGTATTACCTCTTTTTTTTCAATATCCCAAATGTAAAAATTACGGATAATATACATCTGTATCTATATATATATATATATCAATAATGAATAAGAAGGACTACTACTAATATTTGTAATCGATAACTTCCTGTGGATATACTAGATGAATGATTTAATCTTATATTTTTTTTAACAATTCTTCTTTTCTTATTTGTCCTATCAACAGGCTGCTGGTGTCACTGCATCGGAAAAAGTACAAACCGAAAAGGGTAACAAAGCGAAAAAGCAACAACCACAATTGAAATCAATAGAAAGTGAATGTGATCTGTGTCGTGCCAATCTTTATATATCAATGGTGCGCACCGAAGAGGGCAATATATATTGTTTGCAACATGCGCTTAAAAATCTCAATAATGGCAATATACAAGCCAAGCAATGTAAATTGATTTATGCCTTCAATGTTGATGACATACAATTGCTAATTAAATCATTACAAGATAAAATCCAACATAAACGCATTACAAGTGGTGCCGGTGGTGGAGGAGCCGGCAAAAAGTCCAAGTAGCATAAGCGTCGTAAATATAAAAATAGATATAAATACTAAAACAAAACAAAACAAAAACAAATGACACCACCACACAACCAACACACACTCAAAAACACACAACATAACATGATGATATCATCAATAGTTAGTAAGATATGTAAAATATATATATATAAAACATTATCACTCTCGACCTCTTTGTATTGTACTGTACATAAAAAGATAGAATTGGAAACAAAAGCTCTATTACTATATACATATATATATAAATATAAAGCACCACTCATGATAGATGATGATGATGGATGATAATGAAAGATGTGACATCCAATCAAATCAAATCATCCTGGTGTTACAAGTTTATTTAAAATATTTCTGTTTTGCAATTTAATTTTATAAGTTTTTTATTTTTTGAATCATTTTTGATTTCTTCTTTTACTATTCTTTAATATTTTATATAAATATATGTAAATAACTTGAGATAATATTCTATAATTAATTAGTTTTCCTATATACAGAAAATATAATACTAATAATAATAATAATAATAATAATAGTTTATAATCCTAAAAAAGCAAACAACATAAAAAACATATGGAATAAGTCAAAAGAAACATGTTGCAATTTCTATATCTATTTCTACGTTTTCTTCTAAGCTAAAATTAAAATGAAAATAAAAAAAAAATATACAAAAAAATAAAATAAAATTTAAAAATTGTATTTTTGCTAAATAATAACAAAATAATATTAAGTAAAATGAATGAAATTAAAATAAAATAAAAGTGTATTGAAATTTATAATATTTAGAATAGTTGAGGAGGAAAGGATTTAACAAGGAAGGCATTTAAATGGAAAAACAAATCAAAAAGCTGCAATTTTTATTTTATTTTTTAATTTTTCTTTTATATTTTATTTACAAATTAATTTAGTTTTGTGTGTTTTAACAATAACTAAAGAAAGTTACTAATTAAATATACATAATATACAATACAATAATACAATATAATATGTAAAATGATGGATGCAATTTAATGTTATAATTTTACCTTGCATGATGATGATGATGATGATGTATGTATCTCACAATTTACTTCTTAGATCTTAGATAAAAACAAAATAAATTGTCGCGTATACAATACAAACAAACAAACAAACAAAAAATATATCAATAGATACAACAAAAACACAATTTATTATTTGCATAAACAAAAATTTAATTTTCTTTTTTTTAATTTACCATATATACATATTTTGAAATTCAATCAATCAATCAATAAATGTTGCTAATTATGAATGTATAATAATAAATGTAATAATGAAATACAAAAAAAATAATATGTAAATTTTCAATAAACAAATTTTACTTTCTTTCATTCACTTACCAAAAGAAATCAACAAACATAGTTTTACCTTAGATCAGAGATCAGATCATGATCAGATGATGATGTTCAATGTATTTAAAACACTAAAATTTAGATTATAAACAACAACAATAAATAAAAAAATCTTTAAAAAAAATACAATAGTAAAGTGTGCAACAATAAAAATTTACCTAAAAAATGTATTATACAATTTTTTTATTATTTTATCTTTAGATACATACGCTCCGCGCCACTTGAATAGGACACCCTGTAAACCGTCAGTATAAATGCAAATTACTCAAAAATTAACATTACAATTAACGGTTCTTTCTTGAGTGTTTTTTCAATGACTATTTAGCTATCTATATGAAAAAAATTGAGCGCTGGAAATAAACCGTTATATGTATTTTGCTATTTTGTTTTGATATCCATCAAAAACCATGCACAAATTTTTGCGCCACTTGAATAGAACATTTGTTTAGTAAGACTTCTACATGTGCTGTGTGCACACGTTTTTTTGTTTAATTGCTTTTTGAGATAAGTTCGAATTATTAAATATCACATTTAACCCAAATGGGTCGAGGAAAAGCCTTAACGTAGATAGAAAAAGGAAAAAAAAAGCTTTCAAGGACAGTGGTCTGTCTATTGCCACAATCGCAAAAAAATTGAAAGAAGCCGACAAGTGGTGTCCGCATTCTTAGCCAACGAGTTCAAATATGGAAAAAACATGAAAGGCCGTACTAAAAGTGTCCTCTCTGATGCGGACTGACGACTTATTTTGAGAAAAGCCTCAAACTCTCACGACTCAATATCCAAAAGCAAGGCAAAATGTGGACTTCTCTCGTATCTCTGTGGTAATAAGTCATATGTCATATAATTTTACTTTAGTGTTTTTGAGTTTAAACCCAGAAATAAGGCTATCATTGGCTATGCCAAAGATGTAATGCTCTTCACGTTCCTTCGGATTGCATCCAACCTTCTTTTCTTAGCATCACTACAGTTACAGTTTGATTATCAACAAAGAACACAATTTGAGTGGCACTTTTATTGTAATTTTATTCTTTATAATATATGGATCAGATCTTATAGTGTCCAAATTTTAGTTTCATTTGTCGAAATACAAAAAACTTTTTCTAATAAGAACACAAATATATATATTTTATGTGGTCTGCGATGACTTCTTCTGTGTGTTACAAACTTCATGACAAACTTATATTGCTATTCACTCCCGTGAAGAGTCTAAAGGGCGATTCCGCTAGAGACGATTCTCATCATTAATTTTGAAATCTCAATATTTGTTATTATATATTTCAAATTAATAAAAAAAAATTAAAACACCTGATAGGACTGAGATTATATTTTACTGGCCACTGTATAGTGTTAATATTCATTTATTTTTAAGAGCCAAAAGATATACACAAAGTGGACAATACCTCAAAAAATAGATTTTCGACTTAAGCTGGTTATGACTCATTGCCACAGATATAAGTAGCATAACAATTACAATTATGTATTTTTTATTATATTTGATATATACTTATATAGATACATACATACATATAACAATTTAGCACGCTGGGATAATAATATTATACTTTAACATCCAATCACATAGAAGCTTTAAGATGGGAATATGATAAAGCAATATAAATTCTTTCTTGTTAAAATGGATCCCTAATCGAGTAAACAACGGTTCAACATGCCACACTGCAACAGAATCAATCGATCAAATAATTTGTCGAAAAACAGACATAAATTGACCACTAAGATCATGCGAATTAACAACATTGGACCTCTTTTTATGGGGTTTCTTGGAGAGTAAAGTTTATACGGATAATTCTCATCAACACCTCAGACAACATTATTCAAAATTTTGATAAAACATTAACAGCATGCCGAGTTAGCAGAGAAGGTCACTTGAACGACATAACTTTTCCCTTAGTAACCGGAACTAATGAACTTTAATTCCCAATAAAAATAAAAAGAGATCTTACACAAACTTATATATATAATTTATAATCTTTTTATACATATATGGATGCATATGTGGGGCCTCTAAGATACCAGTCTGTGAATATTTAGTCTGTTAGACAATAGTATAGATGTCAGGCGCCTACAAATGTTTCATATCTTGGATCTTTTATCAAAAATGTTTAGTAGATGGAGCCTTACCAATCCTGTCACATATCGCTCATTTACTTCAAGACGGTTATAAGTTAATGATGCAGAAATATTTGTTACATAAAGTTTTATATAGTATAGAAATTTCATGTTAATAGCTTACATACTCTCCGCGTGAAATTGAAAACTTTAAATGGGTTTTTCTTAGTAAGTGGGACAGAACAATTTAGGGGTCGGATTAGAAGGATCTAATAGAGAGGTCGACAGGATGCGATCTTCTCAGTCGTCTCGCCATCCTGACTCCTTCTATTCTGAGTCGCTTTAAAAGGCGCCTGCTAATTTATTTGGATGATTTTTCAACCGTTCCATATACTCCTTGGCCTGACGAGTGACATATGTTTGCCAAATAAAATTTCAATTGAAAATAAATATTAAATACTGAAAATCGCGAATACTTTCTCTAGCGGTTATTAGATGGGATGTTTTTTTGCAGGCTATATTGCTATCTAGTCAATACTTTTAAGATTCAAAAAAGGTTATAGTGAAGTTATCTGGAATATAGAAGTTATTGGTTAGCTTTCAGCTAAGAGTATAACAATTGATATTCTTAGTATCTAGTATCTTTTTTCGGAGAGCAAATGATCTCATAATTACTACATACATATGTATAAAGACAATTATCAGAGAATATTTACATGTATGTAAATATAAAAAAATATATTAATTAGACAGTTTATTGAAAGCCATTTTTTTAGTAAGTACAAAATGAGTTACTGCTCATTTTAATCGTTAGCAAACCTTTAAAGTGATGTCATAAGCCTAAATTAACTTTCATGCACATCTCATACCCCAATGAAACTTCCTTATGAAAATAAGATATATTTTAAAACCGTGTGTCGGTTTTGGCCGAGTCCAAGAGAGCGCGCCAACTAGTTCTGTCCTTTGCACGCTGGCGCCAGTTGGAGATTCCCAAGGTCGAAAGGTCCTGCGTAGCTTGGTCTCTCCAATGGAGATGTGGACGTCCTCTTCCTCGTTTTCCACCCTGAGGTACCGACTCGAAGGTCTGCCTTGCCGGAGCTTCTTCATTCATACGCGAAAAGTGGCGAAGCCAGCGCAGCCGCTGAAATTTAATGCGCTTCACCAAGTTCATGTCCTTGTATAGCTCATACAGCTCGCTGTTCCATCGAATACGGTACACACCATCTACGCAGAGAGGACCGAAGATTTTACGGAGTATTTTTCTCTCGAACGTTCGCAATGCATTCTCATCGCTGTTGGTCAACGTCCAGTCTCAATATTTACATTAAAATATTACTATCTCTCATTTTAACACGTTCAAAGTAGTTTTATCAAGCCAGCTTGGATTGGAATTTCGTGATTTGAGTTGGTCTACCATATACCGGCTTCAGTATGGTCTTACAGTAAAAGCTTCTTATGAACTGAGAAGCCAACTCATTTTTATAACGTTCATTAAATTGTCGTTCAACAACAAAAGGACAATTTATAGACAAGTATGGGGTATGGCTGCTACCAGCAACATTCAGCGAGTCCAAGTCTGTCAAAACAAGGTACTTCGCCGTTTAAATGGAGCCTCCTTGCTTTGTGCGAAACACTATTTTGCACGCTGCGCGACGAGGTCCTTCAAAACAGTAAACGTCATCGGTAGAAACTGCAAAGTCATCCAAACCGCTGGCGGCAGCCCTTGTCCTAACAGCTTCCGATTCAATTGCTTTCTTTTAGTTTTGATGTGAGGTTGCCAGGTGAGATGCCTGTTTGCCTCCTGGATGACTGGTTTAACGTGAATGTGACTTCTCAGCGTTGACGCTTATGTAATGTATAAATTCTCATTGAAGAAGCTTCGACAATCTCTTTTAAAATATGCAATGGTTATATAGAAATTAATGTGAAAGAACAAAAAAATTAAGTTCATTTGATTTAGTTATCAGGGAACATCAGATGATCTGTTGACAACAATTAGTCCTACAAAAAAAAAAAGAAAACTAAGTTTGTTTTGGTTTCTGTTTGGCGACTACCTCACTTGGTAATCGAGAAGCATCAGATTATACAGTGCTCACAATAATAAGACGTGTCTACTAAATCGTTAGATTCAATTTGCATGCATTATAAAACCAAGGCTATCATTTTGTTGCCTTTTGATGAAAATCACGAAAAAACTACAAGAATAAAATGATGATGATTCATATTCACATTATACATATATGAAGAATATATCATAAAATTTTATTTCATTCTCTATTTTATTTTGCATTTTAACATGCAAAAAATAAAATCTGCATATGGAGATTGTCAGTTTTATGTTTTGAGTTTTCTTTTTCTGTAGTTTTTGCATTCTTTTCTTAAGTTTTGTTTTGTCTAGGACATTTGATTTGATCTAATTTGATATTTGAGCTTAAAACAATTAAGAATTATAATGTGTGTGTGTGATTGTAAAACTATATAATATTTATACACCACTAAAATCGAATACTTTTGTGTGTTTCGAGTGCGTCATCCTAGGCAAGGCTCTTGAGATTTGCATGCTCAGCCGTTTTATATTAATCGACACTAGACTTTTGGTTTCTTAATAGGTACAGGCACAGATGATGATACTGCTGTTGATGATGATGATGCTGATGCTGATGAACTGTTAAGATCAGGAGCAGCACCAATTGGAGGTAGAATAATAACATCATCATCATCATCATCACCACCACTTTCAACTGTGGTCCCTATTAGCACAGCATGCCTTTTATGTACATTTGATTCGTTACATCCAATCGATGTATTAGATGGTGATGATGAGGATAATGATGAGACCATTAGCGAGTTTGCAGATGTCGTCGTCGTCTCATTTGGCAAATCAATATTTGTTTTCAATTTATGTTTTGTTGTAACATCTTCCAGTTGTTTCTTTAGCTCGGAAACTTGTGTTGTAAGCTCTGTAATAGCGGTATGAGCCTCACGTAAACGACGAGCTTGAAGCAATTGTACTTGGTGCATACGAATAATTTTGGAAAAAGCCGATTCGTATTTCTTCTGAAGACGTTTAACGGCTGCTAATGTTTTTCTTTGGGTTAGAATTCCTTTTGGAGGCAATGATGGCTGCTGCTGCTGCTCTTCATCCTGTTGGGTACCAACAACATTCTCTGCTGGTAATCTGTGTGGTGCATCCTGGTCATGGCCATAGCTGTTGGAACATGTCTGTATACGTTTGGTGCTGGTGGTGGGGCCGCCCAATGCTAAGATTTTATTCAAACGTTGTATCATAGATTCGCAACAACGTGTGTTTGCCGTCATACCTGAAGACTGTCTGGCTGCAGCCGAGATGACAGCACTCCAACGTGCCGCCGAGCTACTGGCAAGACCGCTAAAGCTTATATCACCTAAACTAGAAGTGATGCGACTCTGTTCCGCCAACTTGGCGAGATGTTCCGATTTGAAATCCACTGCAATGTGTTCATCAAAATGTTCAATGGCCATGGATGATATGTCACGTAATTCTTGGAGCACCTCATGAGGTCTAAGTTGTTTAGTAGCTGTTGCTGTCAGGTGAAGGATTCGGTAGATTTCGTCAAGTACTCGTCCAGGTATAAAACAACATAGGTCAAGATCAATATATTTGGAATAGGTCATCGATAGCATTGATATACGTGTTTCAACAGAAGTTAGGACATCTGCATGACGCGATAGGCAGTGATTTCTAATAAATAAATAAATAATATAAAAATATATACTATAAGAAAGAACCTCTTATATGTTGCATATTATGTTACACTTACCTTCGCTCGGATTCTCGCCGCGGTAATAAAGCTTTGATGCGTCTTAAGTTCCTGCCATGTACTCGTATAACTCGATTGAATCCAGTGTTGAGGACCTGCTGGCCCAATTCATTAAAGCGTTGGCAAACCTAATTTACAAAAAAAAGAAGGCTCAAGAAAGAACAGTAACAGAGGCAGGCAACAACCGATTTAAGCTTCAAAACTTCAGTTTTGACGGAGTTTTCTTATAAAAATTATCTTAAATTAGAGGCTATAATACTAAGCGGCATAACTGGATGATGTAAACCAAAGTACAAGAGGAAGAATCCTGCTTGATGGAAGGATTTTGCATACAAATGAGATTTTCTTGTTTTACATTTACATTTGGATTGCCACCCCTGGTCGTGGCAAGGGAGCTTTTTAGGTCTAAGGAACCTGAAAACGATGCCGATAGTCTATCCTATTCTCAAAATATTACACATTGTAAATGAAATTATCTTCTCCTAAATAAATGATAGAATTTCAACCATGCCATTGCTTCTAAATGAATTTAGAAAAAAAATAAATATGAAATTTTTTTTTTTAAAAAAGCTTAGCTTAAATCTATAAGAAAGAATCTCTTATGATTTCTCTATCTTTATCTTAAAAATATGCTTATGTTCTCGATACAAAAATCCGCGGGAAAAGAGACCAACAAATTTCTTAATATAATTATCCTGTTAATCAACCATGTGTTCCATCATCGTCATCCTTATGACTAACTCTTCTCGATAATATTCCATCATTATATGACATGTAAAAAAATAAAAGCTTACCTCGCGTTTTCTAGCGATTTCATCATAACTAAGATAATCGAATATTAAAACAAGCACTGTTTCTGGTAAATCTAAGATATTCATGCTTAAATTATATTTCCAATAAATTATGAATATTTTTTTTAAAATAAGCTCAAATTAGTATAAATATATGAAACAAATCCAATTGGAAAGCTGAGCCAGTGCCAGTGTTGGATAATGTGAAACAATGAATTTTACAATAACCAAAGTATTTTCCAGCTCTAAATTACAATATTCTCTTGCTTCAGTTTGTCATTACTTTATTTTGACGAAAACCAACATTTGGTAAGAACAAAAAAGATATAAAATAATAGAAGTAAAAATAATATATAAAATTATAAAAAATAAAATAGCACAGCAGGAAGCATGTTTGGAACCTGCGAATTATTTTGTCCTGACAAAGAAGCACATCTGTAAGTAGACAAATTAGGCAAATCACCTGCCACAACAAGAGTATGTAAATAATATTATATCTTTACACTAAAGACGCATCAAGGAGAAATTATTAGACTTTTTTGAATATAAAAATGGTCAAAAGCATGTACCCGGCCTTCTAGTCAAGAGTTTTTCACGTTCAGCTGCTGGTGTTAAGAAACCTCATCCGAATGATATGCGCACGGAAATATGCCTGCAGAAAACAATAGAATATCTTTTAAAAGTGTGAGTCTTTACATCAATACTTATCTATATAATGTACTGTAACCGAGTGCGGTAGACTATACAGAGCTTCGTCCAAATTTATATGACCCTAGCTGCCTTTGGATAGATGGACAGACAAAGGAAGTGACCTGTAGTGATTAGAATTTGGGAGCCGAGCTGAAACAACAACGTTGGTCCGCAGATGTCAGCAGATAATAGTTGGGTATTGTTAGCTGGTGAGCCCTGAGCCTTTGCCTACTTGCCGAAGCTTTGTTTGGTCTACGACACTGGTTTTCGGCACAACTTTTATTTCAATAATAATCATCTTTCTACAGCATTGTTTTGGATAAGCGGAAACCATTTAATGTTGCTTATGATTTTATATTCGATCGTTTACGTGCCATCCGTCAAGAGATTGTGATACAAAACTGTAATGCCAGCCAAACCATAAAACTACTAGAGCCAATGATTATGTTTTTGGCTTATAGTCGTTATCGTCTATGCGAGGAGTCAATTGTTAATTTTGATCCGAAAATATGTGAGCAACATTTACAGGAGTGTTTAAAGCGTGTCCTTTGTTGTTACGATGATGAAATCGGTGTCTCTGATCAATGGACACTTGCACAACAACGAAATCGTAATTTCATTGAAGCTCTTTATCAAATATTCAATTTGGGTGCACCCGAAGCATTGAAACGGGGTCTTACTTTGCCTTTGGATACACGAGAAGATAAGATCTTTTCAATGGCATTTAGCATAGCTATGAATTATCATAGGGGTAATTTGTATCGTGTTGCGGTAGGTTTAACACACCTGCCACACATACTTTGTGCAATAGGAATACTGAAGATGCAGCAGATTAGAAGGTACATACACATTATAAGATTCATTCGATTTGTGCAACAATTTCATTTTAATTCTATTTATAGAAAACTATTGGAAATATTTGCCCATGCGTACAATAGTAAACAATTGTCGGTTTCAGTGGATTTTGTTTGCCGAATAATGCAATGTTCCAATAATCAAGATCTCTTCGATATGTGCAAATATTACAATATAAAATTTACAAACGATCGGAAAAGTGTGCAATTTATAAAAGCCGATTTTAATGCAAATATTGAACCATTAAAGCCGCGTCATGAAGTCTTTGTAGAACAAAAAATTCAAAAGATTTATTTACCCGAAGTACTTTTACTTAAAAAACTATAATTAAATTTTTTGTCGTATATTTAATTTAAATTATTGTATAATTTATTTAATGTAAATAAAATAAATGTTTATTTAATTTTTAAATTATCAACTTTTCATTTTAACACCAAAAAATACTCAACACTATACATAGTTTTCTGTTTACCAACACTTATTTCGGAAGGAGTTGCTAACTTTTTATTAAAAATATATATTTAATTAAAATCTTAATGAATTATAAAATTAATGCTAATTAATAAAAATTTCCTATATCATTTACAATCTATTGCATCATGCATATAGCAATTCTTGTATGATTATCATCTATTAATCTGCCTCTATATAAATTGGTACTAAAAAATCACTGAACAAACTTAAATATTCATAAAGTTGACATTTCTTTTAAAAAGTTCTTGAGTTCCATTTTGGAAATAACAATTCCGCCATTTTTACCGGCAAAATTCAAAATATTTACGTTCTATATACATAAACAAACAAATTGGAATAATTTTTTGCTTATTCAAAAGCAAAAGGAAGCATTGGAAGCGTAGCCGAAAGGAAAGAAACTCAGTGCGTCCAGTGTCCAGTCACCCCGTTGTCTGATGTGTTGTCGCAGTTCTGACGAAAGCAAAATTGTGTATTTTTTAATTGTTGTGTTGCAAAAAAAGTAGCAACAACAACAAAAGAAAACATTGAATTTTTGCAAAAAATATTTTGTGGAAATTCATTGAAAATTAATTGCATCATGGCAAGTCACAATTTTCAAGACGCGCCGCCAGACCTTTCACTTGCCGCTGCTGCTATGCCACTTCCACCACCTGCGCCAATTTCAACTTCCCCACTCTATTTCACACAAGTGCTACCACCACCATCGACAACAATTGTGGAACATCCCTATACAAGTGAACTCGAGGATCATATGTGTGGGGGAGAAAGTTTTCTTATTGAGGAAATCGATGAAGGTAATATTGTTGTGGATCCGGGTGAATTTTTTATATCGGGAGAAATGTATGAATACTATGCGGTAAATGACCAAAACAGCCTTAGTTCAGTAAATGTCACAGCCAGTGCAATGCCACCACAAATAATCATGCAACAATCAAGTGATGATGAAGAAGTCGACGAAGAGGAGGAAATGAATTGTGATATTCTACATTCGTATCTGCCAGTGCGACAGCAGCAACAACAACAACAGCAACAACAATCGGGGGGATTGTGTCCCAGTATAAGTAGTAGTGGTGGTGCATCCTCCTATAAACACTCAAACACAACAACAAATAAACAAGAAAATATTGATGCAGTAGCTATCAAACAAGAAATATTAGAACCAGATTACTTTTTGAAATCACAGACAGATGATTCGAATAGCTCCAATATGCAGGACGAATTTAATCAATTTGTCAAGCAGGAACGTGCACCACCAGCAAAATCAACAATGAATACAAAACGCTGGAAACAAACCAAAGTTCCCATACGTATTACCCAAGATGAGTTCAATGTTACACTCTGGTCTTCTTTAAACTCTGAAGAGGATGACGAGGATGATGATGATGACGACGACGATGACGACGGAGAACAGGATGATGAGTCTACTACACATGAAACAGCACAAAGTAGTGAATCAAGTTTGCCAAAGTTAATTATTGATGAGGGCATTAAATATGAACATGAAGTTTTAAATGGTGGCATTGGCAGTGAATATGTCATATTACCTGATCCCTTTAGTTCAGCTATTGTCGAAGAAGAAGTTGTTACAGCTTTTATGTCCGAAGATAGCCAAACATTAGATGATCACCAACATCTTATATATCACTCTGCCAATGTAGATGTGGATGGTGTTGATGATGCTTATAGTAACATTGAGCTAATTGAGAATATACCGAATGCAAATGAACTGATATTGCCACTAAATGGAATAACATCTCTATCTAAAGTGTCAACTTACCCTGCGTCAATACAACAAACAATGCCGAAACTTGTCTTACAAAGTAATTCATCTAATATACGCTTGAAATTGTCAACATCATCATCATCATCATCATCGCATCAGCAAGGTCAAAAATTAACAATAAATCGATCAACGGCCGCCGCGGCTACCACCACGATGACGCCAAATGCATTCATGCATTCAGCAAACAGTAATCCACCACCATTGGTGCCCACATCAGCAGCAGCAGCAGCATCAGGAGTTGCTTATGTTCAAAAACAAATGAAAGAAACAAGCAGCAGCGGTAGCAGCAGTAAAATGATAGCAACAACTTCGATGACGACAAATGCTCCTTCCCCCGGCGTTAGCTTCGATTGTGGTGATGTAAAATTCTGTTGTACGCATCGGGGATGCGGCAAGGAATTCCGTAATCAATCAGCCATGCGTAAACATATGCATACACATGGTCCCCGTGGACATGTCTGTGCAGAGTGTGGTAAAAGTTTTGTGGAAAGCTCCAAACTGAAACGACACCAATTAGTTCATACTGGTGAGAAACCCTTCGAATGCACTTTCGAGGGCTGTGGCAAGCGATTCTCGTTGGACTTCAATTTGCGTACCCATGTGCGTATACACACCGGCGATCGACCATATCATTGCCCAGTTGATGGATGCACCAAATGTTTTGCACAATCCACTAATCTCAAGTCGCATATGTTGACACATACAAAGCCAAAACGAAAATGGCCACGCGCTCAGGTAAACAATAACAACAATAATAATAATAACAATAATAATAATAGTAATAACAACAATAATAATAATAATAACAACCAACATCATCATCATCAACAACAACATAATAATAATAATGGCAGCAATAAAGCTCTAGTTGCACGTTATGGTCGTTTAGAACTTGGTGAAGATCCCAATTTGGTTTATCTAGAGACAAATACAAATGGCCCAACAACATCACCAAGATCAACGACAACAACATCATCATCGTCAACGGCCTCCCACGAAATCAACTCTTAACATGCGCGGCCATCTTAGCCGCCACTAAATCTTCTGGCATTGTACATTGCTTTGGTCTCTATATATATTTTTTTTACATTAAAAAATTGCAAATTTAAAAATATTAATTTAAAATTATACATATACATAAATATATTTTGATTTAAGAAATCGATCTTTAGAATCTTTAAAAAAGGCACATGGTGCCACCACATCAAAACAACAGAAATTAATAGCAAACAAACAGGATCAGAATGCAAAAAAAAAAAAAAATATTATAATTATAATTTGCTAATGTTTAGAATGTAATAATATAATAATAACAAAAACAACAGAATTTTAAGTCTTAAAACATATTTTAACTTTATATATTGTATTTCTCAGATACACAACATTTTCTATATATACAATATATATATATTTATATTATACATATGAAACACGTAATTATATTTTTGTAATGAGTGTGTGCAATTGAATTTGAATATGAGAATTAAATCGGAAAAATACAAATAATTAAATAGTGATGAATATGAACAAATTGATTTTTATATCTCTATTCTTTATTATCTATTTATTTAATATATAATTTCTTTCTTAAGATGTGTTTATAATTTATATATTGTGTATAATATGTGAAGGTAGTTTGGGTTTCATTGATAAGGCGACTGTGTGTTTATAATTTGAATTGAACTCTTCAATAACACTTCAAAGATATCAAAGGTGACAAGCAATTGAATTGATGTGAGCATTGAAATGAGAGCCACTTCATCTATATCAAACATCGATGGGCTTTACCAATTTAAAGCCAAGTTATCATCCATCCTTGTGTGTACTTAATAGATAGACAACAATTTATAGTAGTATACTATATTTAGTTAATTTACACAAAAAATAAATACTCGCGACAACTTAATAAAGTAAATTTCACTATGCTCCACTCCCTTTAAGGGGTTACTTTAGGAAAGGGCGGGAACTAATCACCTCTTCACTATTGTAACACCCATTGAGGTTACATAGCATTAACGCCTTCACCAAGTACCAGTGAATCATCTTGTAGTAATATATCAGAAATTGCTGCCGTCGTCGTGCCAAATAGGTTGCCAGTTAGAGAGAGCAATACGGAATAGTTAAAGTACCAGAAGACACAGAACAGTATGGCAAAGATAACATCTAGAAGGGGTAGGAGAGTGAATTGCAAATAGATATGATATGTGATTAATTTATCAATATATAGTATGAAATTACTCACGAATCGTAACACGTTCCCATTTCTCAACTATGTACAATTCCGTTACCTGTGTATGATGATTGGTTTATTGGGTGTGATAAATTAGAAAAATTAAATTTAGAATTACAAATTTGTTGTTAATTGGATATTTAATTACCATCAAATAGCGAAACCACCAATAATTGGCAAAGTCAATAATGTTATCAAACATATTTGTTGTTGTTTACTTTAATGCGTAGCTTAATATAGTCGTCAAATGTCTGCACACTTATTTTTCTATCAATTACTTTTCTCGCGTGTTTCGTACTTCCAGAGAGTCCAATTAAAATTAAATTGCTTGCTTGAATTTGATAGAAATACGAATATGTTTCAATGCCGACAACTCCCGTCTCTCGTGTTTATGTGTTTATGGTACTTGCGATTAAAGTGTTGTACAACATGTGTATTTTTGCATTTGTGTGTTTTATATTGTGCAACACTAAAAACTATCAGCCGTTTTAATGGATATGCATCCATGTGAATGCCATTTTATTGCTGTGATATTTTGCAACACCATCATCACCAATCAGCAGATGATGTTTCTGCTTTAATGTGATTGTTAGTTATTGTTAAGAAGCAGATCGAGAGTAACGCGTAGGAAAAACAATTTACTTGTTCCATACTTTACTTGTTTTTATTTATAATTTCAAATAAAATACTGTATAATTGTGCAATAACTTAAATCTATGTTAATGTGAATGTGTGAAAATAATTGTTAATTGGAATTTTTTAAAAGAAATCACAAAAATCAACCAAAAAAATGGCTTCATTCTTCAATGTTGGCAGTCTGGGCAATGTTTTCTCAACTCCTGTGGGACAGCGAATAGGTAAAAAAAACTTTTAACTACCGAACGAATAACAACCGAATGAAATAAATGAGTGAGTGAGTGAGTGGATGAATGAATGAGTGAGTGAGCAATGAATGACAAAACAAACGGAAGTGCGGGGGCGTGGTGTGCACTGGATGAAAAATTAAATAATTCAAAAACAGAAAACTATATAGAAGGCTTAATAAGGCTCTGCATGTCATCGTATATGTACATATATATATGAATGAATAATATGCGCCGCCAAAAATTAATGCATATCTTTATTATGTGTAAAAGAAAACAATGACTAAACAGTTGCATTTATTTCCAAAATATATTCAATAAAATTTTCTTCTCCTCGCAATTTTGTTGTGTGTTTGCGTGTAACCATCAACCGTTCAATGAATTGAATTTTCACAACTTTCATTTCATCATTTTTTTGTATATAAGATTAAGTGCAAATTAAGCTACCAATAAGAATAGTCAGTCACTGTCAGTCAGTCATATGGTTTTGAAATATTATACACTTTATCAAGTTTGTAGCGATGATAATGACCAAAGGTTTCAATTTTCTGATAAGATTTCATTTCATTTCACATGTTAAATGACATACAATTCTTATTAGTTAGTTTTACTTTTTCTATTTGTTTAACTGCTTTGGAACTAAGCGTATGTTGTCGTTGTCGTATTGGAATGATGATTTCGATAACCATGTATATGGCAACTATCGATAAGATTCGTCAGTAGTCACCTCTTCTTCTCTAGTCTTTGGTTACTATTTAATTACATGCCCCAGTTCATTTGGATGTTTGGGTGTATGTGTGTGTGTGTGAATAGGTTTCAAATGTCGAGCGCAATTAGTCAGCACCGTTGACAACAACAAACAGACCCACTTCTCTACCCACTGTAACCCATACAACAACAAACAACTAGTCATTTGTTTTGTTGTGGCTTTTATATTTGCATTACATAAAAGTGTTAATTTATTCATATTTATTATTCTATTTATGTCATATTTCTCTTTATTTGAATATTTTTTATTGCAAGTCAAATTGTTATTATTTTTGTTTTGTTTCTTGCTTCAGTAATTTTTTGTTGTTTCTCATTTAGTGGTTTTCTGATTAGATTAAATTACCAAAAAGTGGTCTTCATACTTATAAATCATTCATCATTATTATTTTTGTTGAGCAGACAAAGTTTTTATGATGAATATGAATTTTATAAATGAAATTATAGCAATTGAGAAAAATTGCGTTTCACTGCCAAATGTCATTGTACTGTAAAAAGAAAACAAATGCATTCACATCACACTCTCTCTTCTCTTCTCTCACATGAACTCATAAACACACGAATGCACAGACACAGCCACTCAATTAAAATCTGTTCTCATCATCTTTGAATTCACTCGGCATGCTCTCTTCCCTTCTAACTACTCAAACTCCCACTCACTCTCACTTAGTAGCTTTAGTTAAATAGTATAAACAACTCCACTATATGTATAATTTATTTACTCAAAATTGCTCTTTGATTAGGATTTGTTGTTAGCTTATGCTATTGAGTTTTTTTTGATTTGTTTTAATTTGTTATTAGATTTTTATTAATTTATGCATTATTATTATGATAAATAAATAAATAAAAACTTTATTGCCACATGATTTGTTATTTATTTTGTGTACATATTTTCTAATTGCTTCACCTTATTTATTTTTATTTGCATTTTTATTATTTATATACTTATACTTACATACATATGAATGAATTTTATGACCGAAAAAAGCAAACAATGAAAACAACAAACAAAACAAAATATATTAAAATTTATTTAAACAGTTTGATGTTTAGCCAAAAAACTTTCCATGACGATTATTTGTTTTATACTATGTACTTATGTATTGTATTTATTTTAACTCATATAGAACAAGCTACTGATGCCAGTTTGGCTTCAGAGAATTGGGCACTTAATATGGAGATTTGTGATATGATCAACGAATCTTCTGACACGGCACGTGATGCCATGCGTGCGATACGCAAACGTTTAACACAAAATGCTGGCAAAAATAATCAGGTTATTATGTATACGCTTACGGTATTGGAGACTTGTGTAAAGAATTGTGGCAAAGCATTTCATGTGCTGGTAGCGAATAAGGATTTTATACAGGAACTTGTGAAACTCATTGGACCAAAGAATGATCCACCAGCGGTTGTACAGGAAAAAGTACTCAGTTTAATACAAATATGGGCAGATGCCTTCAAAAATCAACCAGATCTGAATGGTGTCACTCAAATGTATATGGAGTTAAAGAATAAAGGCATTGAATTTCCACCAACAGATCTTGATGCTTTGGCTCCAATTTATACACCAGAAAGAGTAAGTTTTATCTATCTATACGATACATATGTATGTTCCAATTTTGACTATATATTTTTGTTATTCTTTTTTAGAGTGTCCCCGAAATGCCTCAACAAACTATATCACCGCATAGGGGTGGTGCTATAATGTCTTCGGCAAATATGCCTCTTGCTGCTGCTGTTGCCATGCCCATGGTTGGGGGTGTTGGTCCTAGTGGTGGAGGTGGTCCTATAGCCTTGACACCTGAGCAAATAGCAAAATTAAAAACTGAATTGGAAATTGTCCAAAATAACATGTCCATATTAAGTGAAATGTTAGGCGTTTTGAAGCCTGGCCAAGAGGAACCTGATGATTATGCATTGCTCAATGAATTGACTTCAACCTGTAGGGAAATGCAGTCAAGGATTGTTGATTTAATTGGACGTGTCAATGATGATGAATTGACAGCGGAATTTTTACGTATTAATGATGAATTGAATAATCTATTTTTACGTCATCAACGTTATGAGAAAAATCGTGCAAGTAACACAGTGTCTTCGCCATCGGCGGTATTGGGTGCTGCTTTAGGTGTGCCTGGAGCAAGTGTTGCCCCAGGTTTGGGTATTGGTGATTCTTCATCAACGTTACGTAGTGGCGCCTTAATTGTTGGACAACCACAACAGCAGCAACAAAATGATCAATTGCTTATTGATCTGATTGAAAACACTGAACCAAATTTACCAAATAATTTCAGTCAACTTGCCATTGGTGGTAGTGGTGGCGTTATTGGATCTGCTGATAATTCAACACGTTTAGCAAGTGGTGGTGGTGTTGGTGTTGGTGCGACACAGGTTAAAGATGCCGATGAATTTGATATTTTGGCCCAATCGCGCACTGATGGTAATCAGTAAGTATTATTCAAAATCACTAAACAATTTATGAAGATTGGTCAATTTATAATGCTTTTTAACTTAATATTACACTCAATAGTATTCAAATCATTTGAGGACATAGCCATCATGTACATGTCCCATTAGACTGTTAGTAGACTAGTATTTGATAATTGTAAAAGAACAAAAAATGAATCAAAGTTAGATTCTTAAATTGTTTTTCAGTAGTTTGTAGAAGTTACTCCCTACCATGGGACAGGGAGTAATTCATAAGATTGCATTAGTAATAGATAGTAATGATAACATTACCAAATGTTTGTTTCTTTTTGTTTTTATCTTTAATAATTATTGATAACAATGGATCATATGACCGATGTGTATCTTCAATGGTTTGGTCATTATTGTTTCGACACATTATATATAATATCGCGATTTTCAAATTCATCTCCAACCATAATAATAATGACCACCACTTCGTTTAAATTGATGCATTGAAACGATGCTCATATTCAGTAGCATGTCTGTTTTTATCTTGATCATATAATTGTCCGATATTTATTGCTCAGAAATGCTTTAACAATACGTAATAGAAGAAATTGATTGTGAGCGGCTAAACAAAGATTTCAAAATTGCAACAATAGCTCGTTCTAGTAAGACTGCAATGTGCTTGTAGCATAGCGTATATTAACTTGATTCTCTTCATCACCCATAAAATGTATTTGGTCGCTCATCTGACATTGGCATCAAAGAACCAATTTGATGATACTCTCTTTCCTTGCATTTTGAAAGTAGAAATTAAACTGCGTCCTGGCGAATCCGTGATTTGTCATTTGAAAACAAGGAATATGATGCACTTTACACGTGTTTACATATTCACTCTTCAATGGTTTTGAAGCTAATTGTCCAAGTATGGGCAGCAGGAGCAACTGTTTATTGCAGCAGTGTCATCGGCATAAACTAATGTGACAATTCGAGAACTTGTGGTGATATGAACAGTTTATAAAACGTATAGAGTTAGCCCTAGAACAGTGCCTTGGGGAACGCCAGCTGCTGAGCAATATTCTTGTAATTTAAAGGCAGTTCTTATTTCAGTTATGACTCTGTTAACTTAATCAAACCTTCCATGTTTTGATTAACATCTAAAGTGGTGATTAAGTGTGAGAAGTAGAATTTAAGAAGGCACGAAAACAAACTCTAAAGATCTGTGTGAAGAAGCATATGTTTTACACTTCCTGGGTTTTGGAACCATTATCATAAGTGAGTTTTTCCATTCATACTGGCTCGATATTGCCGAGTTTCTAAAACTTAAAACTAATTCCTTCACAATACTGTAGTATGTAAACGTGTCACTTTGATACTACTCACTTTAGTACTAATTTTTAATCTTCATACTTGAAACTTATAATCTTCATAAGTCTGATAATACATACGTAATCTAAATATTACATAGTACTTACTACTACACTTACTACAACAATTATTATTGGTTTTCAAATCTTTCAAAAAATGTTAAATGAAGTCATAAATTGGATTTCCTTTGATATTTAGCCATGGAATTAGGTATAAAAGGATGGTGCGCTAACAATTTGGACCACATATTGTGTATAGATAGATTAATAGAAGGTCGGGATCCGATTCACCTCTTCACTTCGGCCTCGAGTGATCCTATGATAACCTCTTGAATAACAATTCCTCAGAGATTGTAATATTCATCAAGAAAACCAAGATTTTCTCCAATTTTATTGCAGTTTATGTACTGATTACCCAGATAGCGGAGCCCTTACAGTGTCATAGTAAAGGCTCTGCTGTATCCTCTTCTTCATTACATAGTCAACATTGGCCGTGTTGTCTGTCCGGATAGGTGTCTGGTGTGTAGGGACTCACGCGGAGATACTGGATATTCCGTTCAGAAGCCATTGTAGAAGCTGCGGAAACGTAGAGGAAGAGGGGTCACTCACCCAGTTTCTAGGTCAATGCCCAGCACTGGCTAAGACTAGAAATAAGTTTCTGGGCAAATATATCATTGACAAACTTTCGGCCTGTTCAGTCACATGTCCGGGTGATCTACTAAAATACATAAATTCGACGGGTTGGATTTAGTAATTGTGATTGCGTTCGGCGAGGAAGTGGTTTAAAAATGGCACTCTAGTGCTAATTGTGGCTCGTAGTGAATTATACGAGTCAGCCACGGTAACCAACCAACTAACCAACCATGCCTAAGAGAAGAAATTGAGTGTGTTACTGTTAATAAGCACATAGCATTCACTCAACGTCTTTTACATCAAATCGAAGCTTGTTTGGGATCGATTATAATTACTTATTGTAAAAGAATACCATCAAACCAATATGCGAATACATCTTGGGGAACAAAGAGATAGATAAACTCGGTAGGAAAGGAGCTGAAAACGCCCTCCTTATATCAGAACCATTCTGCGGGTTGTCTTGGCCACCAACAATAATAGAGTTCATTGAAGTTTTATGACTTCAATAATAGATCTAGCAAAAGAACATAAGAAGCACTAGAACTAACTCGGAAAGGTATTCGTGTAGTCTCAGTCGTATATAAAGGATTAATTCTTTTATTTTAAGTGTCATAGTAGTTAATGAATGCTTTTCTCTTTTTTTGTCTTTTAGAAAAAGTGATTTACTACGTGATATACCTTCCGTAGATGCTGCAGCCGGCAGTGTATCTTCTCCCTATAAACGTGCAACCGGCGAACCGCCGGTGGTAAGTAAAGTGAGTAAACTGAATGATCCCATCATTTACTAACAATAAATTTTGCAATTATTCTTTTCATTAAATTTTAATATCAAATATTCTTTATTATACAATTTATTGTATTTTGCATATAATTTTTACAATTTTCCATTTATTAATCATTTATTTTTAATAATTTATTTTTTTTTTTTCTTTTTCTTTCAATTTCATTTTCTGCCTTTTTACTTGCGTTTGTTGGTTTTCCTTCTCCTCCTTTGAAAATAAACTCTATTTTTCCAAATTTGCTGCGCCTTTTTGGTTTCTACGTTTTGTGATTTGATTTTTTAAACTTTTGGTGCACCAAACATTTTCGGTTCTTTTGTGTTTTTGGCTAAAAAATAAATTTAAAAAAAAAAGTCAACGAAAGAGAATGAAATCGATGAAATGGAAGCATGGTTGGGCAACTCAGTAAGTAAATTTATAAATTTTCAAATTAAATCTAAACTAAACTATTGGGTGTGTGCAAAAGTCATGTCGGAGTTTTTTTCTTTTTCTACAGATGGCTTTAGTCTGAATTTTAAATGTGTAATAGTACATATATGTTCTATGATGAACATTTGAAAGTTTTGAATGTAAACTTCTATCGATAAGAAATTGATTGATATATTCAATAAGATTTGTCGACTTGACATCAAACAAGACTTTGGAAAGGAAAAGTGAGCATTTTTGGCATATTTTACTTTTTTTTACTTACGAAAAGGGAAGAAAGTAACACTTAATTTAAAAAAAGGATGTGTATATGTAATATTGTTTGTAGACGCCGAATTGGACTAAATTTTGGACGAAGTCCCGTGCCAAACCCAAGAGGAACTTGCAGCAACGTTAGGTGTTATTCAACAAGCCGTTTCATTGCGGTAGAAAGACATTGGTATGGCCAAGAAGATCGGCAAATGGGTGTCTCACGAACTCAAACCAAGAGATATCGAACAGCGTGCCACTGCCTCCGAAATGCTTCATCAAGGATACTAAGTATAGTCGTATTGTCACCGGTGGTGAAAAATGGATTCATTACGACAATCCAAAATGCAAGAACACTGCTTATTAAGCGCGGCAAATCTGGACCATTTACGCCAAAACCAAATATCCATGGCAGCAAGGTTATGCTCTGCATTTGGTGGGACCAGAATGGAATCGAGTACTACGAGCTTCTGAAAAATAGACAGACGCGATACAATTGAAGCTTGCGATTGCGAAAAAACGGCCGGAATGGGCAACCAGACATGAGCCACTAATCTTGCACCATGACAATGTTCGGCCGCATGTCGTAAACATCATCAAAACCTATACCGATGATACCGGATAGAAAGTCCTAACCATCCCGCCTTATAGTCCAGACCTTGGACAATCAGACTACCATTTGTTCTAGTCTATGTAGAAAGCCCTCTCGGGAATACGCTTTACTTCAGTTGGCGGTTATGAAAAGTTGGCTTGGCCCAAAAACAGTTGGCGCGGAATCCATGCATTGCCAGAAAAGTAGGGAAAAGTCGTTGCAATGGGCAATACTTTCAAAAAATACCGTGTACCAATTTTACACAATAAAGCTTAAACATCGAAAGAAAAAAAATCATTTAAAACTTACTTGTATACCCAATAAGTGAACGACAATGTCAGCGCTGGACTGCAAAATTCCGTTCCGTTTGAAGTTAAAGGCTGATGAAGACCAAATCAAGGCAATGATGAATGAAATTAGAGATTGCAGAATGGCTTAACATATTACGTACAATAGTGGAAAACTACCTTAAAAACCATGGATACTTGAACAAGCTCAATATTTGAGTTTCTGCATGAGTTGAAGGAAATTCACCTCACGAAGCGGATCAATATTTGCGATTAATTGCTCATAAGTAACGAAAATGATCCATTTTTGAAGCCAACCATAATTGCAGATGAAAGATCATGAAGGATGAGACAGAGAAAGAGGATCAGAAGTTCTACGATGAAGGATTAATGAAACTTCTCGGATGAAGGGCAACACAGTTCGAACAAAACTGCCAATACATAATGGTTTAGTAATAAATCAATTTGGAATTTAATGAAAACAAAAAGACCGACAAGACTTTTGCACACATCCAATAAAATCAAACCAACTACTAGCAGCATACATCAAAACATCATCGCTTTTTCTTTGTATATTTTTGTTCAATAAAATAAATGCTTCTCCTTCTGTTAAATTTAATTTAATTTCTTTGAGTTTTCTTACAATTTTTGCATCAAACATCCAATTTTGTTTTTGAATAATAATAGAATAATAAGCCATTTGATATTATATGTTTAATTGATGTCCTTGTATATCTATCTCCATTTCCAACAGAAAGACATTGAAGGCATCGAAGAGATTACAAGCTCAGAATTTGATAAATTTCTTGAAGAACGTGCTGCCGCTGCTGAATCTCTTCCAACGATTCCAACAGGAGCCATTGCTGGACAAATTGAACAAAATCATCAAAAGACACCGAAGAAATCAGCCGATGAAGATTTACTAGCACTTTGAGCGAGTCCCCCTCCTCTCTTAACACTTCTTAATTGTTTATATTCAATATGAATCAATTTAATTTATGTCAACAAACTGATGACATATGTGGAAAATGTGGTCATTGAAAAATGATAATGATACATTATTAATTATATATATAAACAGACAGACAAAAACAGAAAGTGACAAGTGAACACACATTTGAATGTTGTTAATTACAAAAAAAATAAAACAAAAATCAACCACGCTAAAAGCAAATTTTCCTCATGGCTGCTATTTGGGTTTTAAACGCCTGTAACAAGCTTTTCATTAACACCCATACACTCAACACACACACACATAAAATTATTCCAAGAAAAAATCCAAAACCAAACAAATGAAAAATTGTATTTAATATTTAAGTTACAAAATGTGTTGTATTGTCTAAATTATATTATTACGAGTATAATTATGATCATTGATCCTTGCTAGCTAGCTTTTGTTAGCACTAAAAAGTAAGCAGCAGTTGTTATTCATTATTATTATAATTGTTTTTTATTTGTTTATAATTTTATTTATTTATGTGTATTTTTTTTTTTTTTAAATTTTTTGTTTAACAAAAATAATTTATTATTTTATTTCATTTTATGTACATAAAAAAAATAATGGAAAGAGAAAATGAATGCTGACTTAATTGTTTAATAATTTTGCTCAGTTATTATAAATTGTATTAATATTATAATGAATATTTTAACAAAGAACCTAAAACAAAAACAAAACAAAAATCTAAATATAAACGCACCTCTATACTATTATAATGAAGAACTGTTTATTACCACTGATGAATGCATTCATCTACGAATCATCCCATCTAAAATTCTGATTAATTCTTTACTAAACAGCATACACTCCCATCTGGAACACAATCAACAAGCTGGGTTTCACACTAGCATATAGTTTTCAGATCATATGATGCTTCGCATTAAACTTGAACAAATTTAACGAATGGCAGTCAAAAATCATGCTTACTCCGTGAATTTCTGTGCAGCGTTTAACATCATCGATTGGAATACTATTTGAAACTCACTGTGTTCTATAGATGTACCTGGAGATATAATTAATATCATTATCAAATCATATTATGCAGGTTTTGATTGCAATGTGCTGTTGTACAACAACAAATTATCAGGCCGGATACGCTCTAAAACCAACCGGTGTAAAACATGAATGAATCATGTTGCCGCTACATTTCTTCATAGTTCTCAACCATGTGTTGAATTTAACATAACTTCAATGAGCAAAAGGGGTGTGCCATGGAACTTTCATGAATATCAACGTACGCTTATGATATTGAGCTTCCATCTATCAAAAGATCCGATTTAAATGATGAAGTTGGTCACAAAATAAACGTTGGTAAAACGAAAAAGAAATTAGCCACAAATCGGAGTTTTTTATATTGAGAGCAAAGTAACACTTATAGGCCGAACTAGTGAATTTATTATAAATCGTATGATTAAAGCACGTACCGCTATTGCCCAATTAAACACCATATTGACTTCAAATTCCATTTTATCCAACTTCAAACTACACTTTTTCTTTTCCAATGTAAAATCGATGCTGTTATATGATTGCATGCTTATCCGGAAGCTGCAACCTTTGGTTAATTCCTACCTGTTTAAAATTCTAAGAATCTGGTTGAACCACATCATCTCTAACCATGAACCTACTTAAGTCGACTAATTTTTGATGATTAAGCCACAGTTTAGACAAAGTTGCCGACGATGTGAGCAAGGCAACCTGCAAGGAACCCTCAAGGGTTGAGAAACTGTAATAGATCAAAAACATCTTGAAGACGTATGGTGAACATTGACTTGAGGAACTCCAATATCATCTGGAACACTCTGAAGCTTCTTGCACAAAATCGGAATGGACTTAATACTTCTATTTTGGTCGTATGCTCCAATCGGAGTTAAAGGAATTGATATACCATATATATTTAAAGGAAATTTCCACATCAGACAATACAGGGTCCTGACGAATTCAGAGTGCTTAAATTCATTAAAAGCCTCTACGCTCAAAGGCTGCTATGGTCGAGGACAAGAGAACTCTTGAGGTTAAGGTATATATTGAGCCCTAACCGCGAGAAGAATGTAAGCGACAAAGATCAAATTTTACAGGAGTGTGTATATTCTATCGCTCTCTAAATGAAATTTCTATTTTCTCTGTAACTGTACTGATTATCGTTATAATATTGATAAATGGTGATGAGTAAGTGTTTTTAGAACAAATTTGCATCAAAAAGTCAATTTCCTTACGTTCTTTTCGCAGTTGGGGCTCGATATAATAATACACCTAAAATTACAAGAGTACTAGATCTACAAGGGCCTACGACTCTGTGATGAGATGCTTTTATATTAATTTGGAGTTGGTGGTTTAATTTATAATGACGAAGGAAATAATAAACCAAGTCAATATTATACGAAGACTTTTAAATGTTCTGATGGTTTAATGCTTTTAAAAATTATAGCTCTAGCTCTCATCATCTAGAATGTGGTCGGTCGATGGCGGAACGGGATTGCGGTGATGCGTCGGTGAGAAGGTGTTGATGCGTGAGTTGAGTATTTCCGATAGAACATCGAAATTTATTAAATTGAATCGTTAAGGAATTAAAATTAAAATGAATTCATATTTAACTAAGGATTCTAAGTGTTACAATATAGCCAATTGATTCCGCAATGATGAGGCACACTCTTCCCTTATTAAAAGAATTTAAAGCATCACTAAAATGCATCCCAAATACATGTTATTATCAGGACAACTGAATTTATAGGACTACTATTGGAGCATTTGGATTTAAATTCTTTTTTTTTATTTTGGTAACATACTCTATAGTTAACAAATTTAACAATCAATCAATACCATTAGTCATCATCACCCTTCACTCGTCATCAGTGTCATCTGCTATTCGTTGATTTCGACTGGTAGTCGAGTTTTGAGTGCGTGGTGGCGTCATAGCTTGAGTTTCACCCATAAAATCAGTTTCATCAGCATCTTCTGCCGCATCACGTTCTTCCGGTTCATCTTCTAGATCAGTGTCAGGTTCAATTGTGCCATCATCAGAACCTGAGGCAGCAGTTCGCCGATATGGACGTGCTTCTTTCAATTGCTCTTCCAATTCGTTTATCTTTTCCTTTTTACTATTTAACAGTAAAATGAATTTCTGAAGCATTTTACGTTCCAATGCCTTGGATTCAGTAACATAATTCTGATATTGCACCAAGGTCTCGGCATCTAGTGAGCCGCCACTTGATGTTGTTCCATTATCTTTTTGTTCAAATAGTAACTCAATTGCTGTGTCCAACATATCACATATAGAACTGAGTGCCTCATTACCAACTTCACGTAGCTTAAGTTCCAAATAAACCGATTCGAATCCTTCACATCTTATTAGACGGAAAACCAATTCATCCTCATCAATTTCATAGTCAAAGCCTGGCAAAGATATATTTATTGTGAGGGCACTTTTGCATTCATCATAGAATTCCTGGTAGTTTCGATCAATCTCTGCAGCAGCAGCTTTAAATTCATCTATGCTAATCCGAGATTTGTAAGTTTTTTTAGTGGCCGCCAATAAAAATGTGAAATCAATTTCTTGCTCCTGCCATTTACTTCGTACATAAATGAAGTGCTTCACATCCTGAGATCTTTGGCTACTATGGAGTGTCCGTTGGAGTAGTTTATTAATATAAATATTTGGAGAGGACATTGTTTTGAAATACAATTTTTCACAATTATGAGGCGCGCAACAATTTCACCATTTGTTTATTATTATTATTTTGTTTAGTGTTGTTTAATATCATTTATTTTTGGTTTAGTGTTGTTAAATACATTCTTTTGTTAGGTGCTGCACATAATCTTATTGGACTTCTTCAGCATTGTTCAGCACTTACTTTATGTGAACTTTTGTGCAAACGAGGCGAGCGAGCGAAGGAGAAGTTTTTTCTTCGTAAATTTTTTAGCAAATTGCCCTTAAAAAATAAATTAATAAAACTGCCAAAATAACAATGGCATGCAACGCAAGCAAATCACCACTTTTGCAGGCTATCGCTGTAAGTTATTTAATACCTTAAATAGGTTTTGAAACTTAACCAAAAAAAATATTTTGCATTCTTTCAGAAAGATTGTGTGTTACGTAAAACTTGAAAACGCTTAAATAACTAATAAACAAATGATTATTTCTTGTATTATAGAAACGCGGTTTTTCTGCTGCCGCCTGTCCACGTCCAGTTGGTGATGTCTCAGCTGTTAACGTTAAGCTTTTGGACAACAAATTGGTGGTGGCCACTGCCGATAGTGCTGTGCCTATTAGTCGTGTTTCAATTATTGTGCGGTAAGTTTACATTTAACACAATAATAATATTATTTATATTAAATGATTATTGTATTTAGTGCTGGATCGCGTAATGAAAGCTATGATACCCGTGGTGCTTCACATTGGTTACGTATTGCTTCTTCCCTTAGCACAAAAATTTCTTCAGGTTTTGCAATCACACGCAACATTCAGCAAGTCGGTGGCAGTTTGACAACTTCTGGTGATCGTGAAGTTGTCGCTTACACAGTCCAAACATCAGCTGACAATATAGAAACAGCTTTGCGTTATTTGCAAGACTTGGTGCAGCCAGCATTCAAGCCATGGGAATTGAGCGATAACGAGAAGACACTCAGAATACAATTGGCTTCGTTGTCGCCACAAGTATGGAACTCTACATATATTTACTCTTTTTTTGTATTCCTAATGTGTGTTATGTGTTTTCAGGATCTTGCTGTTGAACTTGTTCACCGTTCCGCTTTCCGCACCGGTTTGGGCAACTCTATTTGGATTCCCAAGCATCAAATTGGAAAGATTTCTAGCGAAAGCTTGTTGCACTATGTTGATAGTACCTTCTCGCCCAGCCGTGCTGCTGTTGTTGGTGTAGGTGTTGATGCTAATGCACTAGCTGGCTTTGCCCAGACCCTTAATTTCTCCGGCCAGGGCAATGCTAAGCCAGATTCGTCTAATTACTATGGTGGTGATACACGTAAAGACACTGCTGGACATCAAGCTCATGTTGCCGTTGCTGGTTTGGGAGGTGCTGCAGCAAACCACAAAGAAGCCCTTGCTTTTGCCATCCTTGAGCAAGCAATTGGCGGTGGTGCTGCTACTAAACGTGGTAACTCCGGTGGCATGCTCAGTCAGGCTATTGCTTGCAGTGGTACCAAGGGCCCCGTTTCAGTTAAAGCCATCAATGCTAGTTATAGTGATGCTGGTCTTTTTGGTTTTGTTGTGTCTGCTGACACCAAAAACATTAGCAAAGCTGTTGATTTCCTGACACGCGGCATTAAGTCGGCATCTGTGTCAGAAGAGGATGTCAATCGCGGCAAAGCTTTGTTGAAGGCACGCGTTTTGCAAACCTTCTCTTCGGACAGCGGTTTGATTCAGGAAATTGGCAGACAAGCAGCACTTACTCGCACTGTGGTCGATGCCCAAACCCTGGTGGCTGCCATTGATGGTATTACACAACAGCAAGTACAAGAGGTGAGCCCCCATAACTTGGTATTTGAGAATTTTCTACAAATATTTTCCTTTACTTTCAGGCTGCCAAGAAGGTTGCATCATCGAAGCTTTCCGTTGGTGCCGTTGGTAACTTGGCGAATGTTCCATATTCTACGGATTTAGCTTAAATCAATGACAGTGATGGTGATATCATGCAGAAAATGTTAAAATAATAATGTAATAATAATAATATATTCACGAGTATAAAAAAGAAAAGATCGGTTGGTGGTTCCACCGAACCACCACCAAGCGCATATAGTAAAATTGACACTGGATCTTTAAACACAAGTCGAGCGAAATAAAACCAAAACAAAACAGAAATTCGCTGGTTAATATAACTTTATTTTTAAAAGATTTTTTGTCAATGCTTCGGTATTGTTTTTCGTTGAGACAGAATACAAAGAGTTCTTTGGACATTACACAAAATACGAAAGAAGAATAAAAAAAATGCTTAGTTTAACGGAAAACTATTTCGGATTTCGACTGTAACCAAATAAATAGTACACAAAGAAACTTAAATGCTATCTTAATACGATGATGCATTCTTTGATCCCGTTTAGATCAAAGGAATGCTACTACCACAATGGCCACCATTAAACCTATTATCACAACCCAGTAGCCACAAGTCCCATCACGTCGATTTACTTGACTTATGTTACCCGTTTCACGCTGCACACCTGATTCTACACGCTCCATTGTAGTGGCCAAATTATCTAAGACATCATTTTGCTCATCAACCTCTTGACCAAGTTGAGAGGCTAGCTCACGGTGGCGTGATAACGTCTGAGAGAGTGTCTCGAGTCCACGATTTTGATCTTGCATCATTTCAATTTGACGCCTTTTAAGTTCAGCAACATCACTTGGAATACCTACGGCTGGTGTAGGATCACTTCCACCTTGAGTTTCTTGCCAGCTGTCACGAGCAGTTCCTGCATTTTCATCGAAATGAGGACGACGATCTTCTCGTGTCGTTCGCACGCAGGCTTCATACATATGTTTCCATTCATTTGACAATCTTTGGAGAATATAAGCACGTCGATCCAATTCTTGTGGCGGACAAGTCGCCCAAGTATTGGCTATTTGCAATTTTTGCTTAAGCGTAGAAATGTCTTTACGCATTTGTTCAAGGCCATTACCAAGATTCACCGTTAACTGATCGTAGATGGGCGTCAAGTCTTGATACTGTTCACGTTGCCTTACTTGCACCTGTAATTCCTTCGATAACCGTAAGCATCCTTCTTCTTCAATATCCCTATTAGATTTTTCATTATTAATAATGATATTTGTTAACTAATTAGATTATTTACCATGAATCATGATCAACAAGCGACATTTTGCGCGTCGGCTTAATTGGAACGAATTTTTCTTGTTATCTTTTCTTATGGCGATGTAAGTAGATGTCTGGATGTGTATGAGATTGTGTGCGAATGAAGTACAAATAAAAAGCTTAAGGTAGGTAAAGACGATCAGCATACATATTTGCTTCAAGCAGCCGGTATCAAAACCAGTTCACTTAGGGACGTTACTGGTGCCAGTTCTTCAGAATGATTATGTATGCAGTTGAGAAGGAATCGTATGATGTGGAAAAAAAATAATATATTTGCAACACCGAAATACATACAAAATGAACATAATCGTTCGTTCATTTGGTTCAATTAAAATAATCAGGCGATCCTTGAATATCGTCTATCACCTACCTAAAATGCTTTGTATAAAAAGCTTTAAGCGGTTCAGTGTTAAAAATGTCACCAGAGCTTTCGGTTTGGTGGTTGATTCAAAGCAGCTGATCGGGTGTAAGTAGGACACATATATAGTGTAGTAATATATTATTTGAAAAAAAAAAC
This sequence comes from Amiota communis, assembly GCA_037043315.1. Lineage (NCBI taxonomy): Eukaryota > Metazoa > Arthropoda > Insecta > Diptera > Drosophilidae > Amiota > Amiota communis. The sequence continues at coordinate 56,072 of JBAMAV010000929.1, forward strand.
TCAGTACAAAAACGGAACTCAACAAGCCGTGCGCAATATTGTCTCTGTGTGATCTTAAAAAAAAAAAACTTATCTGAAAAACGCATTCTTCCGTTACGTCACAATTCACCACTTTTAAAATTGTATTGAAATTCGCGCGCGCTAAATTATATTTTCTAAAACAAAAACAAAAATTGAATAAATGTTGTGTAAATTAAATTAAAAATTTGGAAAAACTAAGCAAACATTGCCCCAATCTCCATTTTGTCATTGTCATAGAGAAGTAGAATAAAATTTTCACTTGTCACACTAACAATACACAAAAAAAATCAGTTTCGTTTGTGCTCTTTGGGTTTTCACATCTAACAAAAAATAATTTTTTATAATATTGGGAAAATATTATATTAATTAAAGTATATATAAAACAAATGATAAATTCATACAAAAAACAACGCGAAACAATTGTTGCAACAATAGAATAGTAAAGAAGTGTGTGTGTTACTTCCAAGAATTGCAGCAGAATACACCATACCATAGAATAAGAAAATTAGGACAAAGGATTTAAAGCAGTTAACGGTAAGTGAATTTTTCTTCTTATTTCTTTTTTTGTTTTTTTTTTTTTGTATATTTTTCCAAAGGAAAATAAAATAATAATTTCTTTGCGTTTTCTATGATTTCTGCACGCACGCATACACGCACACATAACATGAACACACATATACACACTAATTGACGCGAAAGCATGCATGCACATAGTGACTAGAGAGATGATGACGAAGAGAAGCCCACCATCACAGTCAGGCAGACGTGCGGAAGGCAGACGTGCGGAAGGCAGGCAGGCAGGCAGGCAGGCTTGAAAAGAAAAACCAGAAAATCGAAACCGGGAATTGGGTCAGTGTGTCAAACTCGTTTCCTTTGCTATTTGCTCCCGCATCTTATGCTGCGCGCGCGACTGTTGTTACTTAGTAGTTGTTGTCGTCTTTGTCAACAAGCTCCACCGCAAGTTTTATTCGCCCGCCATCCGTCTGCTACCCATGCTGCATTGGCTATGCTATGCGTTACCAGAATTTAGTGTTTGACTTCGTATCACCGCTGCCACCGCCACATTGGCCACATTTTCTTTTCGTTGGCAAAGCGACGGTGTTTTTCACTTGACACGATGTGGATGTCGTTGTTGTTGCTACCGGCAGCGTCCCGCTGTTGTCGCATCGTCATGCAGCCAGCATCCAACCGTCTGTCCATCCATTAAAACATTGAAAACCCACATTTTCATCATGTGTGTGTGTGTGCGCGCGTGTATGCATGTGTGTGAATGGATTTTCAAATTTGCTCCCCCGCCACTATCTTAGTTGTCTTTCATTTTTGTTCTTTGATATTGCGCTCTCTTATTCTCTCTTTCAATTGTTTGGTTCTCATTAGAATTGCTGTTGCACTGGTTTGTTTTTCACTTATATTTTCTTCTAAACTTCTTGCCGAGTATCAAATGTCAGACACAGTAGCAAATGTTTTTTCTTCTTCTTAATTTCATTCAAGTTTTTCTTTTTAATATCAAAAAGATTTGTTGCTTTTGTTTTTGTCGTCGCTGTGTCGTTTCTCTTGATCTTGGACTCTGCCGGTGAGAGACCAACAGCGAGCAGCAGCACATGTGACATGGTGAACTGAAATCTGCTTGAGTTGTGTTCGTTGCTCTCTTGCTATGCTCTCTGCCTCCCGTATTCACATCAGTTAGAATTTTAATGGCTGTTGTTTTGTTGCTGCTATTGTTGATTTTAAACTCGGCGCAGCGGCTTTTACCTTGGGCTTTTTCGGCTACAAAGTTGCACTTGTCGCGCATTATCGTTACTATTGTTGTTGTTGTAAGTTTTATTTGTGGTGATGATGTTGTTGTCGTTGTTGCTGTTGTTAGTGTGTGTCTGCTTTTGAACTCTTAAAGTTTTTCGAGACTCAACAGACACCTTTCGAAATTAGTGTAGTTTTTTCTTCTGCTTCTTCTTACATTATGATGAAATGTTGCTTGGTGTTTGCTAATAAAATTATTTTGTTCGTTTATAACAGTTCAAAATGCTCATGCATGTGTGTTTATGTGTGTGTGTTAATTTTGTATGAAACATTTTTGGTTTATTTTATTAATAAATATAAAATTTAATTGGCAAAACGTGAAAGAAAGCCATTCAGTCAGTTAGTCTTTCTCTCTATGAAGAATTGTTAGTGATGTTTTTTCAAATGAAATCCATTGACCCTTTAGACTTTGAAATATGCATTTGTACATAACTTTCTTTCGTCATTTGATGATCGACCACTTCCATTTTTGTTTAATTTTTAAATGAAATCGATGAAGTTTTGTTAATTTGTTGGTATAAAATCTTTAAAGATAATGAAATGCATAATATAATGTATGTATGTATTGTATATCAGATGTCTATTGCATATTGAATTCAGTGAAATTCATGCTCTGAGGACCTTTGTTTTTCTTGCTTCGATATCTCTATGGATATTGAGAAGAGCCAAACCGTTTAATCTGTCGTCGCCTGTGGCATTTCCTAATTAAGTCTTCAACCTACGAATATGTAGTTGAAAACGATCGTTCACTGGGTACAGCAGATACTGGTAGAGTTGCAGCCATTTGCTGGTATCGATGCACAGTTGGGTAAAATTTTTTATCACAGATATTTAGGGTATCAATGAAAGTTTTAGGCTCCCTACCATCTAGTATTCTCAAGCAGAATCTGTAAATAATAGTTTTTTCAACCATGCAATGAATTTTTTTTTTATTTAATGAACAACTCGAACTCTTTGGTAAATGTGACATCGTTCCGACACTTAGTTTCGGAAATATCCACGGCCTTTTTCAATTGTTTTAAACCCATGTTTGCTATTTTTATTGGTCCAATTCTTCTAAATAGTATCGGCCATAATATGCCTCTGGACCTCTTTGATAATTGTCACGATTTTTTTGTCTTCTAACAACTCGAGGAACTTTTATTTTAAACCCTCCTTCTTCGGCAATTTTTGTAGCAGTCTGATCTTAAATGAATCATATGTATTTCTTGAATTTAAAATCGTTTGCGTATCGAACGCAAGAGTGGACTCAGTGTTTACGTCAAGCTAAAAACAGGCTTCAAAACTGCTAAAGCGATAACGAACTCAGACGTACCTTCGTGTTGAATGAGAACGTGTTAAACGGGGCTCACCTGTATTTGATGGTACTATGTCTGTGTTATTGAAATTGGTAATGAATTTGTAGCTTGTGAGCGAATTATTCATTTCTCATAAACACATCATTAGCTTCATCAGTTCTGTCAGGAAATATATAAGATTATTGTTATCAATCAATAAAGTATGTTATAAGACTTCTCTGGCCTTATTTTTACTATTTTTGTAGAGTCTAATCATACATATATAGGGGTTTTCGGCATTCCTTTGTTGTATTGTTTAAAAAGAAAACTTTCAAAATACATAATTAAATATGTGTATGATATGATCTATCTAAAGATTGATGACAATTTCCTCATTCATTCATTCAATACTTAATTTATTTATTTATTTTATGATCATCCATCAACATTTTTTAATTATTAACAACAAAAGTAAATGGAAACACAAATTCCGACACAGTAAACAAACACAAAACAACAAAACAATATCCAATTTCTCTTGCACACTCTGTCTCTTCTCTTATTTCTGATGTCTCTCTTCAACCCCACATCAAACTACATAACATCAATAGAAATGTTTTATTTTTTGCTCTCTTTGTTATTTTTTGTTTTTGTTTAGTTGTGCTTGAACCCCCATATACATGTGCACGTGTTTGTGGTGCTCAAACAAAATAGCAACACACGCATGCATGCATCAATATTAGCAGAGAAGAGAAGTGAAGCAAGAGAGCAGCAGTACACTCAGTTTGATAAGGGTTAAAGGACACACTATGCTGCTACTGTTTCTTGAGTAATGTAGAGCAATGTGACTCGTTGATGATTCGGTTGGTCTGGTCGGCAGTGTTGTCCTATTAGGTCGCTAGTTTACTAAGTTAAACTCTGAATCTGTTACAATGAGTTTGCTTTCGTTATGCACGTGTGACTGTATATGTGTGTCAGTTTCCGCTCATAAATATAACTAACTCTGAGTGAGTGTGTGTGTGTGTGTGGGTCGGTGTTGTTGCGTGGGGGGTACTAACTCACTATGCATATTCGCATTGGGGCTCGTTTCAAATCGTTATTGTTCGTTTACTCGTTGCTTCTTCACTGACAATGACAATGAGCAGAGAGCTCGACCATTTGCATTCTCTTGTGTGCTTGCTCTTTCTCTTTGGTTTAACTTCTCTCTACTACTGGCATTAAATGAGCAACAAAGTTTATTGTGTTTTTTAAGATTTTTGGTATTTTTGCCAAAAGTTGTGGGTGTGGGTGGCTTTTGTTTTTTTTTTTACTCTCTCTCTCTCGACCCGAGGGAGAACCAGACCAACGGCAGAGGAGTTTATATAGTAGCAGCAACAAAAAACCGAAAGCAACCGATATTTTCTACTCCAATGGGATATTCTGTTCTGTTCTGTCCTTATATACTTTCAAATTTCAGAGTTTAACCTATATATTTTTTTGTTTTTAATATACAAAATGTAAGTGAATGCCAGGAGAATATAAAGAAGGAAACCCTTAAGCAGCGCCGCCTGCTTCCCTCACTACTTCTCTTAGTATGAAGAAACGTTTATATTTTTATTTATTTTGATTGCCGTTGCCATCGTAATATGCCCCAGAGAGAAGCAGCGATTTTTCTAGTGTGTTGGAATTTTGAATATATTTTCCATAATATTTTGCTGCTGCTATTCTATTGTTATTTTCTTGCTGTTGTTGGTTTGGGTTATGGTTCTATCTGCTATGTGTATATGTGTGTGTAATTTTTTTTGTCGCCCTGTGATTTTTCATGTTGTTTTTTTATTTTTTGGTTTGTCAAAAGCTATCGGAAGCAGCAGCGGCGACAGCGGTAGAGGTAGCAGAGCTTTGAGCAACAATGATGCATGAGTTGAGTGATGAGGTTGATAGAAACAGCAGCAGCAGCAGCACTGGTAGCAGCAGAGTTATGGGTGTGGGTGGATGCCATTTATGTGGGTGTGTGTGTGTGTGTATTTACACTCATGGACAAAATAATAAGCTCATCTTCATTTTTGAATTGTGGAATTTTTCTATAAATGGTGTCCAACTACACTTTTTGGAAGAGATTTCCTACCCCATGTCCGCTGAAATGGTTCTTCAATGGCTATGGATTTGTCCTTTTTGCCAAGATTGGCTAATGTGGTCTCCAAATGTCAGGAAGTCCTTTATTATTTAGCGATGTTCATTTAGAACAATATATCGATATTTATTTTATTCTAAACTGTGTATCGATATGTTGCAATACAATAGATTACTTTGCCAACTGAAATGGCGATAAATTTTGATTGATTCAAGAAAGATTGTCAATGGATTGGCCCCTATTATAAGATTTCTATTCAAAGAGTATAGGTCAAATTCCATACGACGCTATGCTCTCGACGTGTTTCAAAGGTGCAAGCTCCACAGTACGCAACTGCTTCAAATTCTTGATTACCAAATCTCTGTAAAGTAATCGAAAGTCACAATGCCACGAATCAGAATTCCCTTTGTCACTGTCTTTGGGGTTGTCTTTTAATTGTGTTTTTGCATCTTGGGTTTTAAAAACTTCGAGAGTGTTCGGTACGATAGATCGAATAAAATGGATGCCTTCATAATTCGAGAATAGAGTCTCGAATCGGTGGCACACTTATCCTAGGTTGAGAAAGGTTGAAGGTAATTACCTGGTCACTGCGGCCTCGATTGTTTCTATTGTATCCTATTCTGTTCTGTTTAATAAGTATGAATCATACATTTCTAAGTCGACCTCGTCCTCAAGACCGTTATCGGTATCGCTTTTTGTTCATAGTTGAAGAAATGAAGTTCGTAACCCCCTGTAAGAGTGGAAGACCCTTTTCGGAAGTACAATGCTTGATTTGTCCCATTTACTATTATTATACTATTTGGGTGCAATAACACATAATCCAGTAACACCTTCAAAAAAGGGCATTGAACTTGTTATTTTGACCAGTTATTTTCATTGTCCAGGCTATAGCATAATAAAATTAACAAACTGGGTGAAGAAATACTTTCAGAAATTCGCAATAATTTAACAGAAATGGGTAATGTGAATGGGACTCGTGAATGCTTAAAAATTTGGCCCACAGGTAGTATTGCTACACTACCGTAATAGTTTTTGCATGAGCGCTTTTTTTGTTATGTATCACGAGATTGAACACAATTTGTTTTTGGATGTGCTAAAATTTGAAATAAAAAGAAGAGATCGCCCTTTGTGACCGAATTGTGTAGTCTATATAATTTCTTAGTCTTTGTATATAAGTTATCACGTAAGGATCCACGTTACGTGTTGACATGGTAGCCCTGGACAGCGTCATCTAGCTCGCACAAGACAGATCAGGGTTGCATTGCACCTGATTGGTTGGGGCTTGCCGTTACAAGTTAACGAAGGTCAAGCTTAGCAACACGTGCCTACGTAGGTCTGAACAAGAATGAGATCGTCCTCTTTGCCTTGTGTAAGCGGAAGCGATCGGTCCGGTATTGAATAAAAAAAAAACGTTAATTTATACATCATTAATTCAAGAGAATCTAAAACTGGTGTTAACAAAGCAGACATAAACAGAGTATGAACGCTCTGTTCTATTTTGGTTTGAAATTGAGTTTGTATGGGAGGTACTCCTCCTTATAATCCTATGATCTTGAAATTTACGCTGTTGGTGAATAAAGATCAGGCACACATAGTGTGCAAATTTCAGCTAAATATGGCAAGCCGTTATCAAAAGATATGCTTAAAAAGAAAAGAATTTTCTTAATAGTTTTTACCTTTCTGAACATGATGATAAAGTGCTTATTTTTTTATCCATGAGTGTATGAATGTGTTTGATGTTGTTTGCTTGGCTCTGAGTATGTGTGTGTGTGTGTTTGTTTGCTTTTAGACTGAAAGAAGAAGAGCATATTTGTATTTAATGTTAAGTATACGCATCAGTGAACGCGATTTAATTATCATGATTGTGTTTTGTTGTTGTTGTTGTTATGCTTGTTTTTATTCATATGTTTTTGTTGTGTTTTCTAATTCATTTTTGATATTTTTCATTTATTTTTGTTTTCTTCTTTTATTTATTTTTTTTTAATCATTTAATGTCACTTACACACAGATACAATACTACCAACCAACAATAACATATTCATAGATACTTATGTAGATACATACATAGATATAGCGAGACATGCAAAGCATTTTCCTAATTCAAAAGCAAACGAAAAAGCAAACGCACACGCTCTGATTATGTAATTGATAAATGAAATTATTTCTTTCTGTTTTGCTGATAAAAAAAAAACAAATGAAAAAAGAAAAGCAAAGAGTGACTTTGATGATTAGAGGCCTTTTGTTGATGGTTGATGGTGCCCACCTTTTTCATTTATCCATTCATTCTTCTTATTATTATTATTATATTCTTTGTTTAATACAAATCTAGTTAATTTTATTTCTATATACTTAGGAAGAGTTTATGGTATTTTGCACGAGTGCATTGTACCGCAAAAATATAAAAATACAGAAAAATTCAGAAAAATTGTACAAATAAAAGCAGCAGTGAGTTTATGGTAGTTTGCTTTTTTTTTTATTAGTATTATTCTAAAGCAAAAAAAAAGCAATTAAGTCGCCATGGCTCATTGCACAATCAGTAAAGAACCCAAAAAACGAAACAACATAGAAAGAATATTGTATGTAAAAGAGAAAAATAAAAAATGGAAAATTAATTTGAAAAACAGTAAGGTAAAGTAAGTTAAGTTAAGTTAAGGCAAGGCAAAAGTTAAAAGAGCGTTTCGCTTTGATTGTGTTTGTATGTATGCGTATGTGTGTGTGTGTGTGTGGGACATATGTAGGTAATTATTATCATTATTATGTATATGGACAGTTAGTTATTCATTCTTCAATTGCCACAGAAAAACACATTAGGTTGTTTTTACTGCCGATTTACCCATATCTGTGACCATAAGCATGCAAGCTGGTTGTTTGTTTGTTTAATTATATTTTAAACTCATTCAAAATTGCATCTAAGAGCGACAAATAATGAATAAAAACTAAGTATAAACAATGAACTACCAGCCTTACCCTAACTGACACTTTATTATGTAGAATATTACATTGTATGTGATTGTATTAGAAAATAAACCTTGATTTTTAGTAGGGCACGTTTTTTGTGAGATAATTGAATATATTTATGTACTCACTCATCATTTGTCATGATATACACTCCGCGTCGTTTTGGTAATTTGTTGAACCCCATTTTTGACCCAATGCTTTACAGATACTCTTTTCGATTTTCATACAGTTTGACAGGAAAAAACAAAACAGGATGAAAGCTCCAAGCTAGCTTAATAATGCTATAATAGACTATAATATTGTTGACCAGACCCATAAACTTTTTTGGCCCACCTTCACCAAGCATTTGCGATAATGTTTAGGTACAGAAAGTATGACTGCCATGTCAATTTCACTACCTTATGACATTCGGTTAACTATTTCACGATTTGCAGATTGTGAATTGGCGCTTTATCAAAGTAATATGTACTGAACGTTGCTGTACTCTATTGTAATATGCTGTATGCTATTACCTATGTACCTACTGTTTTTTTTTTCGAAGTGTTGGATTTGACTCACCCACTAAGCCCCACCGCCCATCCCTACAGTCCCACTGGCACTACCGCTAAGTATTACGTCAATGAGGAAAGAGGGAGCTGCCGCCTGACGTACTGCGTCCCATTTCAGCTGTGATTGATACATATGGTGGATGCCATTCGTCACAGACGGCTCTTCATCAAACCCTGCTGTGATCATTGATCTGGCAACATCAATTCTCGGTCAATGCAGGAAGTTGTGTTCAGTATTTTCGTTTTCGCCTCTACGAGTCGGACAGGATCATCATCATATTCCCGCTTATGCAAATATTCTTTAAAACACCCCTGCTTGAGCTCGCTAAACTTTCTACCGACCCATTTTTCGACGTTATTAATGGATCTACCTTTGTTAGATCTTTGCCAACTGAGTCAACCGGCATCATACTCGTCATTACCAGGATTGCAGCACAGACGTGAATGGCACTTGGTCTGTAGACTGCGGTAATTTCTCTCATGTATGAATTTCTCACTGTACAGTGCTAGACTACCTTTACTGTACTGTAGACTCTCCAGTCCAGCAGTTTCGGAATCCAAAGAGAACATATGTACATATATCCGCCCTTTTGTAATATGTCCTATATAGAATATTTAATACTAATTTAACAAGTGAATGCTGGGGCCTTCGACTAGCGATTTAGTAACACCTTTGTTGGCTAAGTTTTTATGTTGGAATTTTTAACGTCATTATAAATTTTGAAGATAGATATTTAGGGATGTTGATGGAGTTTTTAAGAGTTGGGATATGACTTGGGAACGAAAGAATAGGGAGGTCTTATTGATCCCCAAGTGTCTAGAAGATGGTCTACAGTGGTGAGGTGGACTCCGCAGAGAGGGCTTGAAAAGTTGTTGATGGGTATCCTGTGTATATTCAATGCACAAGCAAATGAATGTCCATATCGGGTGAAGGAGTGGCCCAAAGCCCAGACCTCAATCCGAGAGAAAATTTGGGGTCATTGGAGAAGGGGAGGCTTTCAAAATCAAATAGAGCGGCCAATGTGGAAGATTAACTTTTCGGGAGAATACAGCATATTTATTTATTGTACTGATATAAAAAGCGAGGGATTTTGATTCAATCTGACCAGTAGTTTTTGAGTTATCCTTAATAATGCGCGTTCCATTTGCAAATTATTAAAATTTGTAATTGTATTTTTTCTTCTTCCCTATTCTAGAAGCTTATGAAAATTTGACTTCCTTCCTAGTAAATATGTAGCTTCGTTTTAGTCCTCCATGGGTGGGATGGGTAGTTGATAAGCTTTTATTTTACACAGTATCCAACCTTAACAACTCTTAACTACTATGGGAACTTTATTAAAGATAACTAAACTGAATACATTATTTTTAATTTATCAAATTATACTTGCTTATATTTTGTGCATCTCTTTTTCCTTTTTGATGTTATACTTTTTTTTCTTCTTCTTTTGCCTTCCCATTTTTTGTTTTTCTTATTGTTGGTACCTACAGCAACAGCAGTAGCAGCAGCGGCAGTGCTAATCTTTGCTGATGATGATATGAAGGAGTAGTAACTTTGTGAGAGCGAGAGTAAACATAATCTAACTTTAAGCGTTAAATAAATAGGGCAAATATCAGTCAGTTGAGCGCGTCAACTATATTCCCACATAAATAATTATAAATAACAACAAATACAAACAAAATAAATATATATATATGTACATACATATTTATATAAGTATAATATATAAATATTTTCTCTTAACTTATTTTCCATAATCTTCTATTGCTAGCTAAATATACAATGAATATATGCATGCGCTCGCTCGCTTGTTCTCTCTGTATATATGAAATGCGCTCTCAAGTGCATAAGCAAGGCATACTCTCACTTAGTATAATTAAATATTAGACAAATAGAATGATAGAGCAAGAAAAGAGAAAATTCATATTAACTAACTAACTATAATAGAAGAGTGTGCTACTACTAGTAACTCAATATTGAGAGTGAGCGTAGTGTATTCTGCTCTTATGTGCTCTCTCATAAACGAAGCGTGCAAACGAATTCAACGACGACGATGAGTCGAGCGAGTTAATCTTGGTCTCTGTGGGGGCCAAATCATTGCGCCACATGCTTGTGCAGGTTGAGTCGTTGTTCTACCGTTGTCGTGATTGCAACACACAGATTGTCGTCGCCGTCGTCGTTTTATCGCGTTTCCCCATATACTAATAGTAAAGAAGAAAAATAAAAATATACGCTACGCCGCGCGCTGCTTTAACGAAAATTAAAAAGAAGAAGAATATATATATGCACATACAGGCACACAGAGACTAAAATATTACCGTACGCTTTTCAATTTTTAGTATTTTAGTCTATTCTTGTTCTGTGTACTGTGCGTTAGTTCGTTCATTCGTTAGTTCGTTTTGTTGCCTTTGGTTGCCGCCGCAATAGCAAAAGGCAAATCGCAACCGTCGCCATTACCAGCAGCAAAAGTCAAGTCGCCATCGTTTCGTTATATGTACTATTGTTGGTTGTCATCAATTTTCGAATGCTTTTGAAGTGAAGTCAAGTCAACCAGAATCGAAATCAGAATCGTGAAGTCATAGTCAAATAAAAAAAGTTAGTGTGAGTCTATTAATTGGTTTATCTACATACATTTTTCTATTCTATTCTATACAACATATCTTGGCTGTGGTTTGTTGCATTTCGTTGCATTGCCTGGCATTCGTTAGTATTGAATGTGCCAGTTTTTAATTGTATTTTTATAAATTTTCTTGCCTCAAAATTATCTCTCGTTGTCAGCGGCATTTTTATTATTTCAACTTCTCACTTTTTTAAAAAAATGTAAGAAAATTTTAATCAGAAAATGACAACAATAAAATCTAAATAAAAATTGCTTAGCCTAAAAGTCATAAAAAGCAACGATAACAACAACAAAAAGTTGGTGCGTAGCATTGCTGTTGTTGTTGTTGTTGTTAGTGGTGGTCTCGTTGACCAATTTTTGGTTGTATTGCATGCGTGAGAAGAGAACAGTGGTGTGTAGAGCTCAACAGAGAAGAGGTGTTGGGGTAGGAGAAGAGACCAAAGAGCAGCGTGTGTTTGTGTGACAATTTACAAAAAAAAAAAAAACAACTAAAAAGAGCACGACATTAAAAATATATAAAAGACAACAAGAAAAAAAACGAGTGTAATAAAATTAACCAAAAATAAAAAATTACTGTAAACTGAGTGTGTGTCTGAACATTTTTTGTTGCGTCGTCGTGCAATTTTTCGCAGAAAAACTTTTCAACTCACCAAAAACAAAAAATAAATTAAGAAAAGCACTAAAAAAACAACAAAAACACAAATAAGAACAAGAATTATATTGTGACACAGAAATATTTTAATATATGTGTGTGAGTGTGTGTTTGTGAGAGTATATGTAAGCTTAGTACTGCGTGTGTGTGTGTGTGTATGAGCTTTGAGTGTTTGTATGAGTTTTGTTATTCTTTGCTGGCACTAGCTTAACTATTGTTGTTGTTCATGTAATAGTTGTTGTAACAGGATTTTGAATTTTGTGTATACTACACCGTTGCTGATGACGATGATGATGATGATGATGAAGATAATTAAGTCAAAGGTAGCACACAAGTAGAAGAGAAATCAAAATGGTTACTGAAGAGTACCAAAAAACTACATAACAACTACACAAATACATTCTTACATATTTAGATATGTACATCCGTTACATACGTTGGTCCACAAGCTTCGTTTCCTGCTCCTACATAATACAACCGAACATATACACAATACGCACAGGCAAGCGCACGCACGAGCACCCAAAACATTCGTCCATGCGTACGTTTGCTCGTTGTTGTTGCTGCTGCTGCTGCTCTCTCTTCCTGCTTCGTTCGTCATAGATTCGTTCGAGAATATACTCTACTCATCGTACTTGCCACGCTCTTCACACTCTTCACACAACATTACTTACACTTACTATAAATTCTGCTGCTGCTGTTATTGCTTTCATGTGTAGGTGCATGCATCATATAATAAGTTTGTTTGAGTGTGTGTTCTGTGCGTGTGCACAAAGTTGTTAAAAGAAAAGCACAACACTGCAAAGCATCCTCCTGTGTGTAATCATAAACGCACGCGATTGAAATGACAGAATGAGTGAACGACAGAATGACATACTGACAGAATTACAAACGAACCGAAATCATTGCTTGCAAGCATGTAGTAGTTGTAAAAGCAACAACATCAGCAACAACAACGACAATAGCAAGCAATGCAAATACAACAATGGTAACTTAAGCTTTTGTTTGCTAGTAGCAGCATCGCCAGCATTGTCAGCGTTTCTCGTTTGCTCTCAACTCCACATCAACATAATCATCTTCATCATTAGTATTACGTATACGTAATACGATTTGTAAAATGATGTAAATTTAACCAAAGTAAATTTGTAGACACAACGATGGTGGTATTGCATAGTTGATATTGGTAGGTGTTCTTCCACTTTAAATGAAATCAGTGAGAGTAAAAAATATCAAAATTTTAAAGTTTCCATTGATGGACAGCAAATATACTTAAGATATCCATGTTATCTATAATACTATTATTGTGGAATTGGGGGCTTCACTTAAAAAATTTGTTAATTGAAAATTTTGAAGAGATAAAAATTATTAAGTAAATAATAATTATAAAAGTAGCACGAAACATAATCAAAAAGAAAAAAAAACCCATATAAAAGAATAATAAATAACAAAAATCAATAACTCAAAATTCAATCATAAAAAATTTCGGGAAAAAATCATCATCATTCATATAAAAATTGAAGGTGCTAAATAGAAAGAATACAACATGTTTATTTTTGTATGTAAAGAAATAAGAAATAAAAGAGAAGAAGAGATTTTAAAAGCATCATCAAAAGATGAAGATTAAAGTGTGCAATAGACAGGAATAGTATCTCTAGAGTATTTCCAAAATCAAGATAAAAAATATAATAAAATAAAGCTCAGTAAAATGTAAGTTAAGAAGAGATACACAGAATGAAGTTGTGTATCTATATTGTAATAGAAATAAATGCGCTTAAAAAACAATGTTGTTTCTATAACAACAATGATGAACTTTCTTTCTTTTCAAGCAACTTACGAAAGAAAAGAAATAGTATTAAAAAGGATTGAAAGGATTTCAAGAAAAAACTTGTTGTTGCATAAAATAAAGTACAATATTTAAAAGAAAGTATTTATCTTTAAAACAAATCAAAAGATCGATAGAGTAGAAACAAATTCTAAAAGTTAGTAGTAGAAAACAATATTTTTCCATTATATACAAACAAAAAAAACTTTCTGCCCTTATAAAGTATATACTTTTACAAATATGAAATAATAACATTAAAAATATTTAAAAAATACCATCAATCAAGCAGTGGCAAAATTTCATTATTACATATTTTATGTATAAAAATATGCATTTCATGGACTAAATAAATAACAAAATATTCAATTTCATAACTCAATAATTGATAAAATGTCAAAGTAATTAAGAACTTAGGTAAATAATTTTTATGCAGTAATGAATTGAATTGAATTATTTGATATAACATTTTCCAGGCATAATGGGACATTACCAACATGTACACTAACCAACAACAGTCTCCCCTTAGCAGAAGGTGGGAGATTTCTGTATGATATACGGTCAGTCTGCATGTGAAGAAAAATGAGAAATTGAGTATTTTTAATACCAAATCTTTAAGCGAAGGCTGATTCGACATATATTTCCGACTTTTTGTATTAAAATCTGAATAAATTTAAGAAAATTCCTTCTTTTTAAGCGTATTTCTTGAGAACTGCTTGCCCTGTTTGGCTAATTTTTCCTTTGTTGTGTTCATTATTGGCCAATTAGAAAAATATGATTGAAAAGTTCTTGAAAATCCACCGGGAAAATGGGAAACTTTGACTTTTTGTATTAAAATCTGAATAAATTCAAGAAAATTCCTTCTTTTTAAGCGTAAATTAGAAGAATATGAATGCAAAGTTCTTGAAAATCCACCGGGAAAATGGGAAATTTTGACTTTTTGTATTAAAATCTGAATAAATTCAAGAAAATTCAAATATATTGAACTGCCCAATGAATAGCGGTAAGCTCCTGTTTAGTGGTCGACTTATTACTTTCACTTTATGTATATGTTTTCCACGCATATGCATTTGAAAGCCATTGTGTTCTTAACTTAACACTGCTCCGCATGCATATTTGTTAGCATTTTTCGTGAAGTTTATCAAAGTCAGGGTATTTTAATAGAGTTGGTTGTACTCGTTTCCTTTTCAAGTATTCAAATGCTTTATTGCATTTCTCGGTGCACTGAAACTCTACGTTTTTCTTACATAATCTTGTTATATGACGTGAATGATCACTACTACAGACTGCGGTCACATGATTTCTCCTAAATAAAACCAAACCTTATTATTATTAGGGACATATTCATAATTTAAACAAATTATAAACGTAGTCATTCACATAAGTTATTAACAAAGGATTTCCAATGTTCTCTGTTTCGCGTCATTGCTCGACGTTGAAGAATTGTTATCCGAGGCTAATCTTCTTGTGAATACACGAATAAATAAAATTCGGACGCAGTTGATTGATTGGACCTAGGCGCCCTAGTCTGGCGGCAGGTGTGCAACCTTCATAGCCGTGTTTACTACAATTAGCCTTCCAGACTTGCCTAAACCGTGAGGCGAGCATATAGGATTTCCCCTAGAATGCTGATGTTTTGCAGTTATCCCGCTGTGTGCTCGGTCGCCATTACCAAACCTTAAGAAGAGAATATTCTTCAGAGTTTATATTTGAAACACATGCTATTTAAATAAAATTTACATTTTCACTTATTAAGTTTAGTTTAATGGAATCTTGCAAATACTTTTGTCTGCCACTGTAAGTTGAGATATAATATATAGTTTATATCAAAAATGTACTATGTAAATATTTATGTATGTACTTACAAAAAAAGCCTACAAAGTATTTTTCTTCTTAGTAAAGAATTTTCCGATTTACAATTTCTTGTGAAATTATTGCAACAAAATGGTTTTGTCTTTTTGATGTTATTGCGAAATTCTAAGATTAAATTTTTTGCAATTAAAAGAATCTGAAATAAATAGAATTTTTATAGAAAACAAATAAAAATGCATTATTTGCTTTGCAAAAAAATATATCATCATTTTAATTAAGAACAAAAATGAAATACTTTATAATTTTATTTTATTTGGTATATTCATTATTTTCTCTGAATTTGTATATACATAAGTATAAAGAAAATATACAGATATTTTTCAAATATGTATGTATGTATTGTAGATACATTTTTACCTATTATATGCAAATTTTCATTTTCAAATTTGTTTCAGTTTGTTCTTTTTTAAATTTTAAGAACAAAGTATATAAAAGTCTTTAAGTTTGTGACAGTTTTGATTGAGAGGATAGAAAAATCACTCCTCAACATGCATAAGAAATTAAATAGAAGAATGTTGTAGAGTGAGAGTGGTGTACAGAAGTGCGGAGAGTGGGAAACTTTGCTCTTTGGCAACTGTTTATAATAATAATAAGCTTGACTTGGGGCATAAGAAAAACACTAGAAAAAGAAATGCCTTTAAAAAAAAAAAAAAAAACAAAGTATAAAATTCTGTGAATATAAAAAAAGGCAAAAATCTCAAACAAAAAGAAAATATAACAATAAAATGAAAATGAACGGAAAAGCAACTTACAAACACACAACACACAGATACTCACGTATATGTATATAATATAGATTTAATACATACCAACAAACAATGCTTAAAGCTATAAAGAAAATCTGTGCAAAAAGTTTTTTGTTTTCTTGTTGTGTTCAACACTGCCGCCAGCTTAGCATCACCACCATCATCGTTCGTTGTAGTATAAAACATAAATATATAAAATAGCAACAGTACCAACAAAATATTGTGTATCACATACGCAGCAGGATAACAGGCGTCCTGTCGCCTTTTTGACGGTTCTCACACACTTTCACTTGTTTTGTTGTTTATTTGCTAGTATATTTTCTTTTCATTTTTACTGTCTCCCAATCTTGTTATCCTCTTCTTGTTTAGTATTGTATTAGATTTTTCATTTATGTGCTTATATGATGGTGGTGATGATGCTGATGATGATCAAGGATTCAAGGATTTACGCATAAGCATTTTTTCTTGATACTCTTTGATTTCCATGACCCCATGATGATTTGTGTCGTCATTTCTTTTTATTTTTTTTTTCATTTAAATCAAATCAAAAAAGCTGTGAAGAATCAAATAAAATGAAAGAAAAGTATCTACCAAATATACAATAAAATAATACAATATAAAACAAGAAAAATGTATCTCATATTGCCTGATAACATATATGTTTATTGACTTGATTTTTCCTATTCTAATCTAATGATATACAATTTTGTTATTGTTTAT
The DNA here is from genome assembly GCA_037043315.1 of Amiota communis. Classification (NCBI taxonomy): domain Eukaryota; kingdom Metazoa; phylum Arthropoda; class Insecta; order Diptera; family Drosophilidae; genus Amiota; species Amiota communis. Next base: position 73,210 of record JBAMAV010000929.1, read on the forward strand.
TATTGATGTATTACTGTAGTATTTGTGCAGAACATGTTGTTTATTTTGATATTTCTTTGCCATGCCATGTGTTTAAACCTACTTAACATACCTACCTACCTACCTACCTACATGTGATTGTTCTACATATTTAGTACTTTGTTAGCTAGTTATGCGTGCTGCCATGACTTCATAGATGAATGAATGTACAAATGAATGACCATGTATAAAAGAATTCAAAGTATAATGATCATTAAAACTAAGTAGACTATATGGCATCTTAGTAGGTAACTTTCTCTCCATCTACCTATCGAATTTATTTCTCTATAGATACATGCCTTCATTTCCTTAGTGCCCTGATAATTCTGTCTTCATGTGTTTACCAGATCATTTTTACTACAATATTTATACATACTCATATTTAATCAAGTGATATAATAATAGGAAATTCTTTTCATTGCAAATATTTATCAAATAATCATAAATTGTGTGTTTATATTGCGGTTTTTTTTTTTTAGATAGTATTTTTATCTTTTTTATTAGACACAATTTATTAATAGAATTACCATTGTTTCTTCGAGTGTTTGATACTCTCTGATAAGCTTAAAAATTGATTTCTAATTAACATTTGTAATATCTCGCATATTATATTAAATGTTATCAGATACTTAAGTATTTTTTGTTTATATTAACAATTAATTACAATGATTTCAAAAGTATATATGTAATTCAACTCTTAAATCTGATGAAACCCTTGCCTTTTTGGTGGCATTAAGTTTATTTTATGTATATTGTCATATCGCCATTTTAATTTTCACGGTTTTTTTTTTTTAATTGTTTTTAATGCTGACCTTTTTCACCATTATAACCCCATTAAACTTTAATTAGATAATAGGTTTTTTTTTCTAAGTTATAAAGCAAGGTGAGATTTATTTCATCACTGCCTAGATACAATGTGTAATAGAAAATATATATCTTAATATATAAAAATTATTTGTTGTCACTATGTTCGTATACGCTAATCTTCGAAACCATACAACCCAATTAAAGTTCTTCTCTTGTCAGAGCCTGAAAAGGTGTTACAATCATGGTTTCATGGTTTCCTCTGAATATGTAATTGTTTTTTTATGATCTTCTAGGTTCTTTTACAAGAAATAACTTAAGATAATTTTCTTAAAATTAGCTTATCATAAAATATGCATACATCGATATTGCTCTCCCCGGAACACTAACACTAAATGACGATTAGACAGAAGCATGAATGCAGAATCGAATGTTTAAAAGCTGATGCATAGACGCTTGAAACACATGTGCAGCCAATTTTAAGCACCTACGTCCTAAAAACCTGATGCCACTTGTTAGCAAATGACCCTTTCATAGGAATAGACTCATTATATGACTATATTGGTTAAGCCATATTGATTAATTAATCAGAAATCCGCTATTACATTCATTAAAAATTCGCAAACGATGGGTTCCGTACCGCCACACAAGGTTTTAACACTATGTATGCATATTCGTTGTACGTAAAGCTTGTACCTCTGAAGTTATGTAAAACTAATTTGTTTTTGTCGCAAAAATGAAAGACTTGTCCACAGCGAGATATAAGTATATAAGTTTGTTAAACACTAAGAGGGGTACCTCCAATACAAACCCAAATTGATATCAATTTTCTTATGTTCTTTGTTTCTCATATTGGTTAATTTTTTTGTAGTATACTTTTGGAAGGTATCTTTCCTAGGAATCCTAGGATCTTGTTCTAACAAGAACATTGCACGTTACTTGTATGGGGACCTCTTTAATTTTTTAAATTTATTTTATTTTTAAGATTTGTCGTTATGCACGCAATTGAACTACATACTCTGAAAATTTAAACTGTTTACCTATTGCGGTTCATGGGTACAGAGCTCTCTGACGGACGGACGGACAGAGTAGCCTTAGTAATAGGGTCCCGTTGGTAATCTCCTAAAAAGAAGGAAAAAGCTTTACTTTGGTATAATTTCAATTTCACTAAAAGTATATGTGACATCTGTCCATCTATCTCACATAGTAAAATGATCCAATGGTACATAATTCATTACACTATTTCGAATTTTCCAACCCAAAATTTAGTACATAGTACATTTACTGTTTTGGAACTGAATTTTTTAACAATAATAGCCATACAGGCCAAAGAGGAACCACAAGCTTGAAGAAATTATCTTGCCAGATGATGGCCCAAAGCATATTGTTCGTAAAACATAGAGTTAGCTGTCAGAGTCACCATTTCAATTGAGGGAGTAATGGGCCCAATGGCCAGAAAGATTAACTTGTTAGGGTACAGTTCAGTATTATCTTCTCCAATCATATTTTTTCATTATTATCTGTTGTCTCGTACAATTCAACTTTGCTCGCCACTGTTCTGTATTTAGAAATTGGACTAGTAGGACAATTATTCGTTATATATAGTCACTGTTCTGTTCCAGGCTTTTTCGCCATACATTAGGACTGGGATGATGGATGCTTTGTAGAGCGTGAGTTTGGTTTGTCGAGAGAGGACTCTGCTTTTCAATTGCCTAATGAGCCCAAAGTAGCACCTCTTGGCAAGAGTGATCCTTCGCTTGATCTCTAGGCTGACGTCGTTCTTGCTGTTGATGCAGGTGCCACGATAGATGAAGTCCTTAACCACATCAAACGTGCGGTCGCCAACAGTGACTTTTTGTCCAATGCACGAAGACTTTTGGTTGTTGACAGAAGATATTTTTTCTTACCCTCATTCACCGCGAGACTTACTTTCTCTAGACTGGAGTACGCTGAATATACGGCATGATTTGATAGAAGTTGTGTTCGTCCTCATTGAAATAAACACATTTTGGCTGCACTGTTTTGAGATATACTAATGAGTACTTATAACTGCATATGATTAGTAGGTGCAATATTAAAATTATTTTAGTCTAAATTACACGATGATTATCATATTTTTCTTTGTCTCATACACACTCTATTTCTCTTTCTATTTTTCTATAGATTCGCCTTTTAACCAAACTGTGTGTGTTCATTTGAATTGTTTATTTTTAGTCTATGATTGACATTTAGATATTTTTTTTTTGTATTTTTGATTTTGAGTACTAACAACAACAACAACAACAACAATAGTAACAACAGTTGCACATGCATTCAACCAGCACGGGATGAGAAGAGAAGATAGTAAACGAAATGATGAACTATGATGGATGTGGGGGCGTACTTTAGTTTTTTTTTAAATTTTTTCTTTTGGTTGAACGCAATCATGCAAATATTCATTCACTCATTCATTCATAGATACATTTGAATCAACGCCATCATCATAATCATTATCATCATTCAGTCGGTCGGTTAGGTAGGTTTAAGCTTGATTTCGAATAGTTGAATTTTAATTGTTAGTCGCTGGAATGACAGTGTAACTTTTTTTTTATATTCATTCATAGAGAGCGATGAGATGAGATGATGATGATCTTGTTATTGTTTTTTATTTTTTTTTTTTGTTTTGTTTCACACAAAGCACATTTTTATCGGTTAGTTTTATGGATTTTTGTCTCGTTTGTGTGTGTGTGTGTGTGTGTGTCAATTAACACAGAAACCAGTGAACGTGCTTAGCTCAACTTAGCGCAATAAGCGTGGCAAATACTAAATACTGAAACTAATGCACGTTTAGTTTTAGGCATATAGGAAGGAAACATTCAACATTATTAGACAGCAGATACTTGTAGTAGTATATTAAGTGTGTTAAGAGATAAGAAAATGAGTTGAGATAAGTAGTAGTTGATTTGTGGTTAATCTAAATATATGTGAGTGAGGCACTTTCTCATTTTAAAACCTTTGGTTGAACCACACGCTTTTCGTTTTTTGGGGTTAGGGTTTGAGAAAGAAAATTCATTGTCTTTGTTGTTGTGTTTTTCTGACGGTTACTTAATTACAAAGTGCTTCACTGAGTGGAGGATGATGATTGTGGTGGTGGTGGTGGTGGTGTTGATGAAACGTGCTAAATTTTCATAAATACAAAATTAAATTTAAAGTGAGATGAAAATTAACATTTATTGTTGTGTTGTGTGTACTCATACATATACAAAATTGTGTGAGATATTTAAGTATGTCTCTAAGTGCATGTGTGTGTGACACTGTGTGTCATTCAAAAAATATGAGTTAAATAAAACAAAAGCAGCACAGAACAACACAACACAACACATCGCATCGCATCACATCACATCTCAAAACAAAACCTTTTAAAAGTGTTTGAAACAAAAGCGAAAACGTCTCTACTACTAACAACTGTGTCGAATAGACAAAAACACAAAAAATAAAGTAAAAGATATTACATACCAACATACAAAGATACATGTGTAGTATATACTACTAGATAGATACATCATAATATAACTCAACTTTCGTGTATAAGTGTGTGGGAAATCTACAGACATTTAGACGTCGACACTGATGAGTGGCAACGTCAGTTTCAGACCTCAGTCGTTGCCGTCGTCGCACTCATCGAATTCACAATGAGATACACTCAACATGCTTTGCTTTATTGTATATCTGTGTATTTGTGAGTAAGTGAGTGTATTAGAAGTGTATCTTTCTATGTGTGTGTGTGTGTTCAAAGTTAGTTTGCTGCAACAAAAATACATAAGAGGAGGAGGAAGAAGAGTTAAGTGTTGTGCGCGCTTGATTTAAGTGCGTCGTCGTTCTTGCCACTTTATATCAATTTTTGACGTTCTTCTATACTCATCTTCATCATCACAATCATTATTATCAACATCTTTACATACACAGTGCACTTTTTTTTCTCCCATTTTTGTTTACTGCGCTTTTTTTATATATTTTTTTTTTTGGAATTTTTATTTTTTGAATATTTGCCATCGCCATCGTCCTCGTCGTTGTGTTTTGTTGTTTGTGTTGAATGCTTTTTTTTTTTGAAGAGCATTTGAATTTTGTATTCAACACACTGAAAGAAGATATGTACGTACTATGGAAATATATGTGCAAGAGTATCTCATATCTTGTTTAGTTTACGAGAATTAAAGGATGGTGGTTTTCCGCATGCACACCCACACACAAAGAGTTTTAATGTATAAAAAAATGCATGTCCTTAGAAGTGAACCTTTTTTATTCCTTTTTTTTTTTTGTTTCTTTTTCATGGGATATTTTTTTCGACATTTTCCGCATTTTTTTGTACTGTTTGCTGAAATATACAATTTGCATATTTTTGTAATTCGTCGACAAACAAACACAAGCAGAAAATTACATAGAGAAAACGGGGAGAGAGAGAGAGAGGGGGTAGAGACACAAGTAATGAAAGAAATAAGAAATGAAAAAAATGGATACTTTTGTTTCTGTTTTTAGTTTTGATGTGATGCTGCTGCTGCACCTGCTAACATCATCAACACCACCCAACATTTCAAATTACGTATACGCACCAGTAACTGGTTTAATCTAACAAAGTAGAATGAATAGAGACGACAAAATGCTCTTAATGCTGATTCTGTTGCTGCTTCTAACCAAGACAGTTCAGGTCTCATTCATTCATCTATGTATCCATCCATCCATCCATCCATTCATTCATTTATTCATCCATTCATTTTCTGTTATATCTATGCTTCCTTCTTCCCTTCTACTGCTACGTGCTGTTTCCTTGGTTTAGTCCTTCATCATTCTTCTGTTTTTGTGTTACAATTTTATCAACGTTAATTTTTTACCCCTACTCTGAGAGAAGATACTCTTGAATTCCCGCGCTGAGTTAATAGCAGCCGCGTTGTCTTTGTAAACGTTGTTCTTGGTTTCATCCTCAACATTATAGTCATCATCATCAGCAGCAGCAGCATCAATAGTATCATCAGCAGCATCATCATCATTGTTGTTGTTGTTGTTGGTGTCGTTTTGTGTCCTCGTCATTTCAGACACACGCTCATCAATATGCATAAATAATGTCAACCAGGAGACAGCTTAAGTCTGTTTTCAATGTACTAAATGCTTTTTCTTGCTGTTGTTCTTGTTATTTTGTTTTATCTGTGTGTGTGTGTGTGTGTGTGTGTGTGTGTTATCCTTTTGCCTTTTTCTTGTTGCTGCTAGTGCTACTACTACTTCAGCTTCAGCAGCTACTGTTTATGGTGTATCTGTTTTTATACTGTAAGTGTTGTGTGCGCTTTATGGTTTATGTAATAAATCATTTTTGCACAACTTAATGTATATACCATACCATACAATACCATACAATACAATAACAACAACATGACTGACTTTGTTTTATACAACTAATAATTTTTTCCATCTTCGGTCAGGGAAGGCCACAACACTATACACTTAGTTAGAAATATAGTCGATACATCTGATCCCTTGCAAATCCTTTTTATACTTGGAATTTTGCAGTTTTATATTTGTTGGAAATTAGTTGAAGCGAATCTGTGTGTTTCTCTGTGTATTATATCTGGTTAGTATCTGTCAGTGTGGTGTAGTGAGTGTGTGTGTAGTGTATTGTTGATGAATGTAGAAAGTTATTTTGACCACATACACAAATATTGTGTTGGCTTACATAGCTTTATTTGCATTTACTCATTCTAAATCATCATCCTTCATTGAAGGACTTCACTGAATGTATGTATGTCCTTCAGTCCTCTGTCTGTCTATGTGTCTATCTTTCTGTCTGCTGTCAGTTTTATGTTTGTCCTAGTAAAAAGGAAAAATGTGGGCGAGTCAAGGATTAATGTCAAATATAAAGTGTAACATTTTTGCTGACCAAAAAGATTCAGTTGAAAATAATGAAAACTACATATACATACACACACACTCAATTCAGGGAAGGAATGGAATAAATTTGGTGGAAGGGATTTAGAAAGTTCACAAGAGATTTAGAAGGAAAAAAAAAAAAATACTAAATAAAGTTGGTTAAAGAAAAAGGAGTGAGGCATTGAAATGAAGAATAATTCCTTTTTTTTTTCGTTTCCTAAACAGAAATATCTAAAAAAAAAGGGTCAAGTAAAAGTGAGTGTTAAATTGCTATAAAAATTTCCCAGGGCAATTTATTTGGACAAATCCCTGAACTCTATTTTAAACCCTTCCAAAAAAAAAACCCCTCCTACCATGCAAAATTATGCATCACCTCATCTGTAGGGAGATAAAATTCATGACGTGATTTCATTATTTTCTAATTTTCATATTAAAAAGAAAGATAATAGTAGGGTAAAGTTTGCTGTAAGGATTTAGGGTTACGAATTTTAATGAGCGAATATTAAAGTAGAAATTCTGGGAAAGAGAAAAATTCAGAAAATGTAGGAATGTGGTTTGTCTTTCTATGGATATTTGCGAATGGCTAGTTTTGCTAATTAAAAATGAATTTGAAATACTTGGAATTTGTAAAAGAAATAAAATTGCAGTTGAATTTTAGTTTTGTTTGAAAGGTCACGCAGGCTCTCGAAGGAAAGAATTGTAGGGTAGTATAGTAAAAAAAAAAAAAAAAAATGTTTAATACCATGGCATCATGGTATAATCATATTATGATTGAGAGTAAGTTATAAGAAGTGAAATGATAAGAATGCGTCACTTTATTTTTTTGTCGGGCTGTATCTCATGAACCGAAATAAGTAGACAGTAACAATTTTTACCCTGGCTTTTACTTGGTTGAATTTTCTGACAGTGAGCTTCACTATTGCTAATGGAATTCCAGCCGGACCCGTTAAATCCTCACGTAACGTCCCTTCTTTGGCTAGTTCGTCAGCTTCACAATTGCTCACGATGTACCTATGTCCGGGCACTCAGAGAGGGACTTTATTGCCGCTTGGCTATCTGTGTAGATGTTAATATGTGACCTCGGAGTGTAGTTGTCTAGAAGCCAACGGGAGGCCATTAGTATGGCTATTACCTCTGCTTGAAAGACGCTACAGTGGCCAGATTAGCGAAAGCTTAGCTTTAAGTTTGGGTTGATCGAAAAGATGCCGCAGCCGACTTTCTTCTGCAATTTAGAGCCATCTGTGTAGATGTTAATGAGTCTGGCTTTAGAACTGTACCGTCCATCCAGTTCTCCCGACTGGGGATGTGAGTGGAGAACTTCCGGTTAAAGTAGGGTGAGGGATATACAGATGGCCCCCGTTCCAAAATGCTTGCATGGCCCTGTATGTGACTAGTCCAGCGAGTTATGGTGCTAAGTCTAATGGCAGAACATTTGGCATACTGTTTAGCCAGAAGACTGGTTGGTTGGTATCCAGTTGAGGATTGCAAACAGCGCTTTAGTGGAAGTGGTCCGAAGGGCCCCTATTATCATAATGGCTGCCGTTCTCCTGACTTTGTCAATATTTGTCAACAATATCAATATCCACCGGAATAGTCAATAAAGGAGTAATTACAATTACAATAGCTTATGTTTTAAGATTGCTATTGCCTCTAATACTTTGTAGCACGACCATGTTTAGACACAACCCTATTACACAAAGTATGATTGTTGCGCAGACCGATTTGTCGATGGTGGACTCTTGTTTTTTGATTTGATCTTATAGCTTCCTTTTTCTTTCCTGCTACGTATTCTATTAATATTTTAATACAATTTTGTAGTTTGAATTTTACTTAAAATTGTTTTGTGTCAGCAGCATGATCTCTCTCTCTCTCTCTCTCTGTCTCTCACACTGTCTCTCTTAATCTGTTTTCAAGAAGATTCACTTTCACTTAATAATTTAATTTACAATTCAAGTGAAAGTTCGAAAGAGATGCCACAGTTCAATATTTTGCGGATACGTTATCGATTCTAATTCCGATTTTTGTAAAAAGTAATTGATGATGCCAATACCAACACTGAATGAGTGTTTATATGTGACAAAGGTTTATTTCCATTTACTGCTTTAATCAAACTGTCACAAGAACTCGACAGATACACGTGAAAATTTTATCATTAGCTCTTTTTGCCTTAACCAGGAATATTATGCACATGATCCCTGTTTGTATGTTCTTTTCGCCAGAGTTTCTCCTCTTCAAACATCGAATTCAATCATTGATTCCGGTTATCACATTATTCAAGAAATTTCAATATTCTGGGCTATTATTGTTATTGTCGTTCGCGATTTTTTGATCCTTGAACTGTGCTAAAACTTTTCGAAACCTTTTAATTTGAGGTAAAGCATTGGACCAGCAAACAGACTCCGTGTTTGTGTATCTCTCATTCTTCTGTACATCTAAGCCCAGTTTGTCAACTTCTTTCCTTTTAAAGAACTTTAGTCATTGTTAGAAGACTTTAATGACCATATAAATCGACAGTAGATTCTATAATAAAACCATGTACAATAAAAGCATGTGTTTGAAAAGCTCAAAATTATGTATCTTCTTTCTCGTTTTAAATTACTGAACTCTTCAACCATTGTTTCCCCTTTAAAGAGACAAAAATTTAAGTGAAAATAGAATATATTTGGGTTTCCTTTCCTTCCAAAGTTAATCTTATTAAAGTGATTTTGTGAAATTGTGTAGTGTGCAAGTGACCTATAATATTTTTAGAGCACCATGTGAAAAAATAGTTCAATGCGTTTTCTCTTTATAAATGCCTTTAGTCATGTGGTTGTTATGTGTTGTATCCTTTCACTGTATCTGAGTAGTAGTAGTAGTTGTAGTAAACTTTTGTATGTGAGTTTCTATATATGTGTGTGAGTGTGTTTGTAGTACAATAACAATTTTCCGTAATTTTCCTCATAGTTTCGTTGTTGTGCATCATCAGCAACAACAAAAACAAAAACACAATAACAAAGTTTCATTGTTCTATTGAAACTTTTTTTGCACGCTTCATGCATATATGTATATGTATATACCGATACAAATGGCTCACGCCTTTGTATTCACCCACTCATATACTCAGGCACACACACTAACACATGGATATATGGTACATACTGATACACATACTTACGCACTCTCTTACTCAATTGTGTGTCGTCCATCATGGGCGCCTTTGTTGGCATGTTTCCCTTTTTGCAATTTTATTTTTTTTCCTTTCCTTTCCTTTTGTTGCTGTTACTGCTTCTGTGTTCTGTTTTGTGCTGTGTGCGCACTCATACGAGGATTATAGATTTTTTTGCCAGCCGCCCACAAACAGAGGAGAGAAAAAAAAAAAAACACTTGTGAACAACAACAACAGCAACAATCGCACTACAATAACAAAAGGGATAAAAAAAGGACACGATTCGCGTTGCCTGATGCTCATTCCTGCTTTAATGGTTTCGGCATGCTAAGCGCGCCATATTACGCCATGAACCCGCATCCCCAACATCAACAGCAACATTCCCTACCATCGTATCCCCCAATATCTTTAACAACAACAGCAGTAATAGTAACAAAAAGAATGAAAAAACAGCAGTGAAAGCAACGTCATCATTGTGTCCTAGTGATGGTTTGCAGTATTGGTGTGTGTCTGTGTTTATTTATCTTTGGCGCTGTGTGTGTTGGTGTTTGTGAATTTTACTTTTGCCATGCTATAATTTCCTTTCACTTGACTGCTGGCAGCCAACGCCATAGATACATACATACACACACACAAACATATATAAAACCTTATATTGTACATGCTGCAGATACATATAAAAACACACACACACAGATACATAGATTTGTACAATAAAGCACTTCAAGGATTGTGTAACATGTTGAGCATACATATCCTTGCTGCTTGCCTTCAAGGAAGTCCTTCTGCTTCGCTGCTTCCCTTGGTTGCTCTCTTTGTACACAAATATACACACATAGAATGACAAAGCGCTATCTACATAAAATATCTATGTATGTATTTGTGTTTGGAAGGAAAGATGGATTTTTTTATGTTTTGACTTATATTTTTTGTGTGCTTTCTCACGTTTCTCTTGCTGCTTGGCTTGACTTGGTTCGGTTTGGTTTGACTGGATGTTGATGTTCTAGTGCATGAGTTCTCATTTTTTATCTTGTATCTGCTACTGCTCTACTCTACTCACTGGCGCAACTTCGATTGACCTTTGACTACTCAAGCACTCAGCAAAGCACAACCACCACCACCATCACCATCACCGCCATCATCATATCCACATCACATTTCATGATGATGATGATGATGAAGGCAACATGGTCCGACAGTCGGTTATGTTGTTACAAACACGTTTTGCCTTGTTTCACCTACTTTCATTTCAATTCGTTTCATTTTTCGTTTATCGTATATCTTTACATACTATCTATGTATCTGTCTGTCTCCCTCTGTGTGTGTGTGTGTGTGTTTGTGGGTATGTGAATGTGTGTTTGATCAAAGAGTTAACTCCTCTTAAGCTTTTGGCTAATTGTCCTTATGTGACGAGCATATCCTTCCTGCTGTTGCTGCTGCTGCTGCTGCAGTTATGCCCGTGTGAGTTCTGCTATGGCTTTGTTATGGCGTCCTCATGTCTGTTGTTCATATATGTACATTTATATATCTCTGCTGTACCTGTGTGTATCTGTTCTGTATAAAATTTGAATTGGCGGGCGCTTTGTAATTCTTGTTGCTTTTCCAATGTTCACTGAATTTCATGTAATGTGTGTTGTGTGAGTGTAGGAGTGTGCTTTTTGCTTCCTTTTTACTGTCGTTTTTCTTTCTTCCTTTTCAACTGTTATCAACGTCGTCCATCTAACTACTTTACGCTAGAATGCTTTGTGTTGTTGTTCCTTCATTGGTTGGTTAGTTGGTTGGATGGTTGGATAGTTGCCTTCACCTGCGCTGTCTTGAAATGAGTGCACACTTATTTTTATTGCATTTTTTTTCCTTTCTTTTCTATTCTTTTCTTATTTTATTTTCTTTATTCTTTTTTTTTGGCAAGGACACCATCATCAGCGTCCTCGTTGTAGATACAATATTTTCAACCAACTTGGTTGGTGGATTTGTGTGTGGATGAGTTGGTTGAAAAGTATTTCCTTTTTTTTATTTTATAATTTTTCACTTCACTTTTCCTTTTTCCATTTTTGATTTTCAGATACTTTCGGTATCTATAGAAGAGTAGAGCAGCGAGCATTACTATTTTAATAGGTCATTGAAGAAATCTATGTGTATGTGTATCTACTACTGTCTGCTTGTGACTGTGTGTTTGGGTTTATAGAATGGCGGCAACCTTCTCACATCATCGTCATCATCATGATCATCATCGTACTTTTGAAATAGTTTATTTTTCACTAATTGCGTTGGCTGCCCTAATTGCCAAAGTTGAGATTAAAAGTTTGTTCGATTCTGACAACACCAGTAGCAGAAGCAGCAACAGAAATTAATATATATATATACATATATAGATATGTATATGAAAAAAACTCAATGAAACTGGAAAAAAGTTACGCGAAAAGTATTTTTTGTCTATCGGTCGCGGTCTGTGGTTTTTCTCATTCCCGCATTCTTATGATACTATTCTCGCTTTCGATTGTTGCCCTCACTCTTCTCCCTTCCCTTTCCTCACACCACTGATTTTCTTTTCAATTTTTCACATCTATTTTTTTTTTTTTGAGTAAGTAAGTTTTTCATACAAAATTTTACACGTGGAATTTTCAATGTGTTTTGATTGAATTCTTTCACTTTTCTTCTACACTCTCTTCTTTTCTCCTATGTTTGCTGTTACTTTTGGTATTTTTGATTAAAAATTGAAACTTTATTTTTGTTGTTGTCATCATCATCATCATCATCATCATCGAATGAATGTGGTATGACGACGAATACGAAGAATATTTTTTTAAAATTGTTCATCTTGTTGAATTCTTTTACAAAAGTTTATTCTAGGAAACATTTGTTTGAGGAGGGAATTCAGAATATTAAATTCCATTTTTATGTAGTTTTACAATTTTAGTGACTTTGTTTATGAGAGGCCATCATGGTAGATAAATTCTTAAAGCTAAGATTTAGTTAACATATCACTCTTCCGCCTAAGATAATCAATTATTATTTTAAAATAGCGTCTTTATTAATCAACATATTTTCCTTTTAACCGCCTGCTAGTGAACTTAATGCGGATACTTAACTTAGGCTTTCAGCTCTGTCTGTTGAACCGAATTAGAGTTAACCGGTCAGCTGCTCAATCTCGGTAGAACCTCAATAAGCAAAACCATAAACGTACTAACGGGCCATTGCGTCATTGGCAAACATGCTGATAGACTTGGGCTTCCGCATTACGATTTCTGCCGTATTTGCGGCTCTGAAGAAGAGAAGAAGACTGTGCTTCACTTCATGTTCCAGTGTCCATCCCTCGCCAGAAGAAGACGGAACCACCTAGGCTCTATGTTTCTCACCTGCTAAACCGAACTATCATTTCTACCAATCAAGGACATAGCTACGTTCATCTCGGAATCCACATGGTTCTCCGCATCGGACTAATGGGTGCCGTATCAACTATTTGCTGGTATCGGAATGGACCATACTCTCTTTTTTGTGCCTAAGTGAGCCAATAATCTGAGGGCTGGCACCTAACCTAACCTAACTTTGTTTATATGTAGTTTATTTAATTCTGTTTTCTATTCTCAATCTTGTTTCGGTCTTTTTAGTGCAGTCGGGTTTTTAATTTTTTTTTGCTCTCAAAATAAGACTCAGTTTTGCCAATCACTTCTTTATATGATCCAAATTTCTTTCCCTGGAGCATCTTTTTGATGTTTGCAAAAAGCCAATAGGCGCTAGGGTCCAAATCTAGAGAGCGTAACCATTGTTTCCAACGACTTATGGCACGAGTTATTGTCTTGGGGTGATGAGATTTTTTCTTTATTTCTAAGCTCAATAAATCGATGTAACATTCGCTATTGATATTTTTACCTTTCTCAAGATAATCGATGAACAAAATACTACCAAGCTCGTCCTAAAATGCGTATGACATAACTTTTAGCACTGAAGTTTACGTTTTTGGTCGCTTTGGACGACTTTCAACGATTGCTGTTGACTCAGCTCTCAGTCGTTTTGATTCAGGTGTAAAATAATATATCCATGTTTCATCCATTGTCATATACCGATGCAAAAAATCCGTATTAACTCACTCGAATAGCTCCAAAGAGAGCTCTGAATCGCCAACGTTATTGCATGAAGATTTTAGTATGTTAGATTATAGAAATAAATGCAATATGATGATCCTAAATATAAAGTATCCAATATTCATCTTAATTAATCACTAATCTTTAAATTTGATTAAAGTTGTGGTATGGTCCACATTACTTTTACTTCAAATACCTAAATATATACCTAATTTCGGAGAAGAAGTTCATCAATTCCTATAATTGACAACGTGAGATGCAATTTTTTGGATGAAGTTCATTGAGTTATTTTGTTTAAACTTTAGTATTGATTACGGGATAACTTTGATAAAGTTGGGCCCGCTTTTAGAGGAATATGATTTATTATTGTTGCATGTGTTTCCATGTAACATCACATCAGAAGCATAGCAAAGCACGCCGGGTACGCTATATTAATATATTTTGTATCAATTTCTTTAGAAAATTATTTAATCAATTCTATGTATTTCTGTTCTTATTAATTCATTCATAATTTTCTTTAATATATTTTTATTATAAGATTTTCTTTATATACATTTATCTAAAAAATGCCTCAAAGAGGGAGGGAGGGAGGGAGGATAGGGAGTTCTTAATACATAATACCATACATAAGTCGTTTATATTTAAGAACTTTGTGCTTTAATTTGCTGTTATTTCATTAGATAGCCCCCTTGGGGCATCTTAAGTATTTAAGGCAACGCGTCACCAGAGCAATAACAAGTACATATAAAATGAACAACCCACTCATAATTTCCTAAATGATTTTCAATATTAAGCTGATTTATCACATTTGGTTGGTTATTATTATGAGATGAGATGAGTTGAGTTAAGAGTGGTGTGTGTCTAGTGTGGTCTGGCTTATGCGTTCTTAAATTACATACTTATAATAATAATATTGTAATACCCTTTTAAAACCGCCCACTTACCCATTAACACAATCAAAATTCATCTGAACAACCAACCAACAAAACCAAACTGAAATATTTCTACAATTTTTGATTCATGTCAGGGACATAGCGACCGACGGCTATGCTACTTTTCTATAACTTGGGTAGATGATTCTGCAAGAATGATGATGATGATGATTTGGGCGAGAAAAAGCTTTTAGCAATTTCAATATTTTCTCATTCATCTTTTTGATTTTCCTTCTTTCAGATTTAATTTTTTTTTTCTTTTGTGAGTTAATTTCCTTCTCGAACTCTGCATAAAGACTAAAATAAAACAACAAATTTTCTGAATATACGCATAAACAAGTCAAAAAGGAAAATGTCGACATTTCATTTATTTCTTGTAATTTTTTCTGTTTTCATTTCTCTTTTCTATTAGTTCTTTAATTTTAATCTCGACGTCATTTTGTTAATTGCCGAAAAACAACAAATTATGTGCCAAGAACTAAAGAGTCACGATGAAGCAAAAAAAAATCCAATTTTTTCTTTATTTTTTCCTATTTTTTTTTTCTTTTTAAGTATTTTTCTTTTTGGCAATTTTATTTTGTGCTCGAATGAATTTCATTCACTCTTTATTTGATTTTTTCAATATTGTCGATTTTAATTGGTCCACCATCAGATTTCCCCATTTGAAACTAATATAACCATTGAACAAAAGTAACAATCACAATCACAATCACAAACCAAATACCATTACCACCATCCACCAATATCCTCATTTTAAATGAGTTTTTCTGTTCTGTTTTGGGTCGGAAAGTGGAAAGTACTTATGCAAATTTTGTTGTTGTTGGTTGGCAGTAGAAACTTCTGTTCTGTTCTGTTTTGTTTTGTTTTATTATGGTCAATTCGGAATCGTGTAATTTTAATTTCGAAATTCACTGGAAATCCTGTTAAGTATCTCTTTGTTGGCTTGGCACAAATTCTATATAAATGATTATTGTAGTTCGCGCTCATATTATGTAATTTTGTGAAGTGATTGATATTGAGAGCCGCCCACCCATTTCCTCCTGAGAACAGAGAGTTTTGTATTTAAAATATTATAAAACAATAGAACAAAAACTCCAATCATCATCATCATCATAATCTTTTGTGTTATTGAATTGTAACAAATACAATAAATAAAACAAAACGTGCTTCAGTGAAAACCTGAAAACCATTAAAAACAGATTAAGTGAGTATATTTTGTACTGATGATATAAAATTTAAAACAATCATCGACTTATGAATAAAACATTTTTTAAGAAATGTATATACTTACAAATCTTACTTGTCACAGGAAACAGATAAGAGATAAGCTGTTATTGATCCTTTCCATAAATATATTATACATTATTCTAATTTGATAATCGTTAGGATTAGGAGATGATTGTAATTCTAATTTTAGGTACCAAAAATAGCTTGTATTCTTATCTTGTGTTTGTGGGTTGGTCAAGAAGCATTCGTGTTATGATAAGTAATCTGATTAACCAGAGTTTCTTCAATTTGCTATCCAATGTCAAGGTCTTTCAAGTTTACCTCTGTATTGACAGTCTCTGATGGTAAATCTTGTTCCTCCTATTTTCTATGTTTCGCTTTATTTGATACAGTGATTCTTCCGATTTTTCATTCATTTGGGAACGGTAAATCAACACGTCGCCTTACAGAAACCAATGCATCCAGCTCGAGTCACTGTGTGGTTCGGATTTTGAGTGGTGGCGTGATTGGCCTTTCCTTTTTCGAAAATGCAGAAGCCCGTGCCGTGACTCTTAATGGTGAACGCTATCGAGAGATGTTAACGACTTTTTGTGGAAGGAATTGGAATATATCTAGCTCGATGAGCTATGGTTTCAACCTTGAACAACCGTGTGATTAGCCGTTTTGGCTATACCAATTGGTCTGCACGCAGCTGTAATTTGACAACGCTGGAGTTTTCTCTGTGGGGCACAATGAAAGATAATGCTTATGCCGACAAGCCTCAAACAATTGATCACTTGAAACAGAACATTCACCGTAATTGTGCCAGCCGAATGAAATCAATTTCCACGCTCAATTGAAATTTGTTAAAAACTTTTGTCCATTTATTGACCAAACCAAAATCAGACCTTATTTGTCATGTATCCCTCTATCATGGCTTCTTGTTGGATGGTAAAACATGTTCCTCCCAACTAAGTTTTTTTTTTAGCTTGCTATGACTCTCTTAAGGTAGCCAAATGCCTCGTCATCTAATTAGTGACGCGCATGAATGGATTAACGAAATTCCTACTGTCCCTATCTACGATCTAGCGAAACCACAGCCAAGGGAACGGGCTTGGAATAATTAGTGGGGAAACAAGACCCTTTTGAGCTTAACTCTAATCTGAAATTTAGTATAATTTTGTGATTTGTGTTTGATGGACATCGGTGCACGTCTTCAATATTAACTTCCATCGGCAATGACAAGTGCTTGACGAATGACCCTCGGACTTATCATATATCTAATTAAAAATCAGGTGTAGACCTACTAGCATGCACGATTTACCGGACAAACAGTCTCATGTGGTGCCTACGTACTAAAACCACCCCCTGACTACATTGGTTCTTTTTCAGCAGATCATATAGGTTAGACCGCCCTTCTTCATATAGAATATTTATGGATTTGCTGTAATCTCGGTAAAAGTAAAAAAGCCATCTATTCCTTCAATATTTATTTGAAGATAATTGAAAGCGTTCTCAAAATGAATAGGCGATTACTGGCCATAGTGGTAAAGGCACGAACACAAACATGCTTGAGGATGCCCGATGTCGAGTTGATAGTCAAACTTAAGTATTTGTTGGATAATAGCCAAGGCTTAAGTCTGCAATAGTAGATAATAGGCTTCACATTGGATTTAATGGAGATAGTTTTTGGATCAAGCATTCAATCATGGAATTTCAAATAAATTTCTTTTTTTTTCATCTTTTTATACGCCAAACAAATCCTAACGTACTTCTAAAACATAGGTCTCATACATTGACAGGGGAAGAATATATTTTATTGTCACTTTATTATTATTAGATTAATACAATATTAATTACAGATTAATGAGATCGTCGTTTTTAGAGTCCACGACGCAGATCACTAGGGCCAAGTCAATTTTATATTGTCAATTTCTGTAATTTAACAATTTCTCCATTATCTTTACAATCTGTTTTAAATGTTTCTTCCAAGTTGATTATTTTTCTGACTATTTTAGAAATAAGTTGACCATTTCATTATTATGAGAAAGAATTAGCACTTCTTCTATCATAAGCAGATAACCACCAATAAAACTAGGGCAGAGATAGTACCCAAGACCTTGATTATAACATTTCTTTTCAATCATTCAAAGAAAACCAACAATTTTCATTAGCAACTTCATTTCAATTAATAATCAATTTTTTTTCCCAATATTTCTTTTTTTCCTTTCTTTTTCTATTCTCACACCTTTTCATTTTTTAGTATACTATTGCAGAAACAGTTTTTAGCTACCGAAACGAATTGCGATCAATAAGTAAAGTTTTATATACCAATCATACATAAAGTTACTTTATATTTGATATATACAATATACATATATATGTACATTTAAATATCACGTGTTGAAATCATTTTCATTGACTTTATGTGATTAAATATTTATCTATCTAACAATCGAACATATTACACTGAGGGGCAAACAAAAAAAAAAAAAAAAGTACATACATAATTACAAACATACATAGACACATGTTGTGCATATAGTATGTTATGTATGTGTACATATGTATCTTGTATGAGAGATATGATAGGTTGCTTGGTTTGTGCTGTGCTGTAGTACTAAAATCGATACAATGTTTGCGATAAGCTCGGAAGTAAAAAACGTGAAAAAAAAAACAAACCAACAAACGACGATGAGAAATGCTTCTGACATTTTTGTTTGTTGTTAATTAAGTTTTAATTATGTTCTCAACAAGGTTTTCACTCACCTTATTGTATTTGACATGTGAACATATTTACGAGAGTAGTTAGTATTGTACTTAGATGGGGCGTCGGGTAGATACTTTGAAACACACAATCTTTCATTCATTCATTCATAATATTATAGGGAAACATCACAGATATGAACTAATAATAAGCTTACTTTTTATAAATACAGCAGTAGTAAGTAGTATTAAATAGTAAATAAATGATTAAGGGATCATGAGAGGAGAGGAACAGAGTGTTACAGATGATGTGTTACTGCATATGAATGAAATCCCTGTGCGGATGTAAAAATATGCAATTTTAATCAGATACAAACAAAGATTAATCTTTTCCATATTTCCATTTTCCCATATTTTCAATGACTCAATGATTTTGTCATCAAAAAAAATCTCGTTAGAAAGATTTGTTTTTTGTTTTTTTTTTTTCTGTTGAGCTTCGTCGAGTTTTCATGGTTCAATGCATTTGTTTTTTTTTTGTACTACTTTGTCATTATTTTTCTTTATAATACACTAAAGTTTTTCTCTTCGATTTTATGTAAAGAAATGCAAAGTTTTTTGTTTTGAGTTTTGAAAAATTCTTTCATCATGATCGAATGAAATCATTGAAGCACATGGCGTGATAAAAATTGTCTCTCTTTAAACTTTGAATAAAGCATCATCATCTCATTCCTTTTTTGATATCCTTTGCAGTTTTTATGCATGTCAGTATTTTTTTTATTTAATGTAATTTTTCACTTCAGAAACACAAGCGATTGGATACATTTGAATAAGTCGCCTATGGTTTTTTTTTTTTTTTGAAATTGTATTTCTTATTTTATTTCTATCTTAGAATCGAAGGTGAATTTATTGCGCACATATGGACTTCTTCTTCAGTCAGTGTATGTGTGTGTCTGCATAGTTTCAACTATTTTATTCTATAGATACAATGACACTCAGAAGAGGCTCCTTTACTTTTACTTTATTGTCGTCGTTGTAGTTTCATTCTTTTGCATCGTCAAATGTATCAACTACGACGTGACTTATACCATGTATCTGTATCTGCAATAGTGACATAGAGAAGAGATATGTGCCCCTCTTTCATCATCATCTTCACCACCATCAACAGAAGTGGCGAACGGTGGCAGCAAAGACAATTTTTATAGTACTACCTCGACATGTCGATTGCCTCGTGTGACATATGTCTCCTCCTCGTCGTACACTTTTCTTTATGTGTTTTTCTCCGTCTTTTCTTTATTTTCATGTGCCAAAAATAGCATCATCTCATCGTTTCGAAATGTAGGGGGCATATTTTCAATCTTGCGACAGTGTAGAGTGTTTCTTTCGTAGACACATCGTGTGTTTTCGTTTTCTTCTTAATTTTTTGTTTGGTTGCGATGTTTTGTTCATTTTGAGAAACTGTATAATAAAATATTTATCTCTCGGTGTATATAATCTTATATTAAGTGGACAATTTAGTTTTTGTGGTTACTTAAAAATTAAACATTTATTAGATATTCTTTTCTTTTCATGTATAATAAATTTTCATTATTATGATTATTTGTTAAGTTATTTGTTTTTGGTTATAAAGTTTGGTTTTGCTCTTAAAAATTATATAAAATTTCATGATCAATCGTTAAAATTGAACCAGTCTTAATAATATTTGATGGAATATGTGAGAGATTCTATGAGAGTATGGATGAGGGAAAATAAATAAAGTTGATAAGCAACTAGATTTTTCTAGATTCATTCCACGTATTATTATCTAGGAGTTGAGTTATAAACTTATGATTTGAATACATAAAAAACTATTGGCAGTTTGATTCAAGATAGGATAACAAAAGCAGGGAATCTAGATGCTTAATGGCAATGATTTCCCCTATAAATATATGCTATTTTTAAAGTTATTATAAGTTTAGATTGGACAAAAAAGTCATTACTCGTTATTTAAAATTAACATCTTTGGTAATTGTTGAGTTTAAGAGCTTTTTCTTCAACTATTAAAAGCGAATAGAACTGAAGAAATTCTATTCTTGCGAAAAAACGACAATTACAAAAAAATACATTTAACTTGATCGAGATTCGAATCTGCACTGTGCAAGACCGCCAAAGATTTCGATAAAAACACATGATTTCTATGCAGAAAGTTGATTCTATGAAATTTTCAGCTTGGTATCTCATAAACTAAGAATTTGGAAGGGTTAAACAAGACATTATTTGATTCTTGAACTTTTTGTTCTAATTACTGCCACAGAAATATATAGAAACACGTGATCTGCATACCAAAAAAAGTGTATGGGCCATCATATCTCATTAACTAATAGTTTAAATTGGGTAATTAAGATATTGTTTGGTAATCTGGATAGAATTTGCTAACTATTGTACTGATAAGAGTATTGATTAGATTATGTGGATATTTTCATGTTGATATCTTAAGTATTTAACGGTTTAGATGGAAGAAGATTTCTTTTTTAAGGGTAAATCTCCAAATTTTTGAGTTAAGATTATGTAAAGGCTATGATTTAATTACTATGTAGCGATTCTTAAGGGACTGGGTATTAAGAGAGAGTAGTCGTTAAATAGAGAGATAA
Organism: Amiota communis; assembly: GCA_037043315.1. Taxonomy (NCBI): domain Eukaryota; kingdom Metazoa; phylum Arthropoda; class Insecta; order Diptera; family Drosophilidae; genus Amiota; species Amiota communis. The sequence continues at coordinate 94,625 of JBAMAV010000929.1, forward strand.
GAATGTAAACCAATGGAACTCAAGTAATTTTGACGTTTTAGGGAGTTTTTCATTAAATCGAGTGACTTTATATGGAAGTCCTTCACTTAGACGTCTATTGAGCTGAAAGAGCAATCCAGGTGGTGGTAACGTTTTAGGGAGTGTGCAGACTAATGATGGTATGTTTTGCAGTTCACGTTTTTCACAATCACCGTTGTCACCTGCAGGTCTCTGTGAATAATGGAGCTGCGGACAGCATTCAGCGTTGCTTGGACAGAAAATTTTGTAAAATTTGGGTGTTTGATGTTGTTGTCACAGAGTTCAATGGCATAAGTTAATACTGGCTTAAGAATGGTTTTCTAGAAGAGGATCTTATTTCTTGAGCTTAGTTATGAATTGTGCTACATGAGCCAGCTTATACTGGATATTTTGTGGTTCAGGTGTTTCCTTTTCTGTGGTGTTTCCAGGTCAAACGCCTATTAAGTGTCAATCCGAGGTATGTAGCTTAGGTGTATGTGGATATGCTGTTTCCGTTTACGTGAACGGGAGGACAGAATGAGTGTCTTAAAGTGAAATTGACATGTTTGGATTAATCTGCCTTGATGCTAATGTTACACTTCTTAAGCCATGGCTTCCTTATGTTTAGCTGGTTCTGCATGATTAATGAGACAACGGTTGGGTATGAGTGTGAAGCTAGGAGAAACATTTTATTTGGAGAGTGGATTATATAAAATTGCTTGATATCATAGCAACGACATATTTAGATTTCTATTGCATCTGATTAAATTTGGGTTTCCATCTTTGCTGTTTTCCCCTCTCCTTGTTTTTTTAATCTCTTCGAATCGAATAAATTTCTATTTAAATCTAATGCTGCGCCATTTAATCATTTTCTTCGTGTAGCAAAAATGAAATGAAATTTTTTTAAATTACAAAAATGCAATGAAAATAAATTCATTCCTTGACATATCACTTAGAGAGAAAAAAAGTAGTAAGAGAGAAGAAGTATATGAAAAAGAGATTTGTGTGTTGTGTAAAATGAAAAATACTTTCGCTCTTACAAAGTATTTAATTTAATTAAGAAATATTTATTGGTCTTTTTGTGTTGATTCTGATATTTATTTAACAATTTGTTCTTTCTCTTTTCAGATATTTGCCAAAAAAAAAAATATAAAAAAAAACAACAGCAACACAAAAGCAATAAAAACGAAAATTTAAAGTCGAACACAACAAGCAATTATAAGAAAACAGGATACTTAGCACAAAAGGAAACACACAAAATCAAATAAGATTTAATATAAAACGAAAGCAGCGCACAAAAGCGGTTGATAAAAAGTCTGATAATTGAAAAAATCAAGAACTAATAACAACGCATAAGGATAATATATTTAAAAAAAATTACTGATAATATAAGTAAAAAGTAAATAAGCAGCGTGTGATCCGAATTTGATTTTGTTAATAGAACGAAATTCGAATTCGCTAAAACAAAAAAAAATAAATAAAAAATTAGAAAACAGTAAGAAGGACAAAAGTTGCAACGCACAGCGATATAGCAGCTATCTGTCATTCACAAAGAGCAAACGTGCATCGACTTTATTAAAGTCGATCCTCATCATATTTTAGAAGAAGCTTTGTGAAAAGCTTCAGCGTAACACTTTCTTCTGTATCCTCGTAAGCCAGCTTTAAGCGGCTTTAAACAGCATCAAAATTCTTCCCTTCGGCGCAAACTTTCGTATCGAGGCGGCTCCAGACATGCATAAGATCACTGCACCGTCTGCGGGAGCGCCCACAGGTGGCCTTGAGGCACCACTGTCGGCGCCCAAATATGGTACATTAATACCGAATCGCATATTTGTGGGAGGTATCAGGTGAGTTGTCTTATTAAAATAAATTGAAAATTCTCAAAAACAATAGGTGGGTCTTTTGACAGAAAGCTCTATACTGAACGGAGTGACTTCAACCTAGTCTTCTGACTATAGATAGATTTGAATATTATAATAAATAGTCTAAATGAAAAAAGAAATATTCTTTAAAATATCAGATTAATGTCTCAATGGGCAGAAGATTCATTGGCACGCAATACTAGAATAAGTAAAATTAATAATATCAGATTAAAATATGGGTCTACTTTGTCTTACGTATTGGCAGTACAATGTCGGGCGTGATTTGATATAGTTGACTTTATCCAGGATTTTTGACTATTCAAAATTTGTACTGAGAAGAGTATCAGATTGATATCTTAAAATTAGGGTTGTGGAATCGTGGACGATGAACCGTGAACGAGCTCCCAGATCTTATCGTGAACGCAAAGTGTTTATTGAAGTCTGGCAAACATGCAGAAAAACAGTAGTGACGATGAAGAGGAAGATAGATTAGTTTACGAACCCTTAAGAAATCGCTTAGAAGGTGGCAAAAGCTGCAAAAATCTTGTTTGTTAAAAGTTATTTGCCTCTTTAATTTCGATTACCAATAGGTATAATTTATTCTTTAGTTTATGTTAAATAACGAATTTTATTCTTTGTTAACCCACCTCCGCATCCGTTAGATCAAGCTCTGAACTTCCGCATCCGCCTTCGCTTAAATGGCCTGCGTTACAATCCTACTCAAAACCAAGGATCTAATTTTCTGAATACAAAATGGCAGATAGTTTAATGGCGAGCACGACAAAATTTAAGTAACGTAAATAGTTGAATTGTCTTCTGATTCTGACATTGATTCATGTAACGAATAAAAATAGCATGACTAATGGATTTTTAGTATTACAAAGCACAAATGTCTTTTGTAAGAAAAGTAAACGGAAATTGTATTCTTAACTCAAATTTACCGGGCACACACTGTGCCTAATTATGACGTCAAATTTGACCACCACCCGCACACGTCACGAACGCTGTAGTGTACATGTAAATTTGAATTTCCGGCTAATTATCTTATTGAAGATGTGTCCTGACAAGAAATATTATCAATCTTACTCTTGAATAGTATACATTAAAAAGTAATAAAAAAAAAGTAATAGGAATGAAGATGGATAAGGAAGCTAGATTAGATAAAGGGAGGGTAGTGGTCATTCACCTCCTCACTCAATTCTTCAGAGATAAGTCTGCAAATTCTGTTGGTTCAAGATATCAGAGTCTGGTCGGAATTAGACCATCTTAGTGGCTAGAAAATGCTCTGCATTACATAAATCTACAATTTTTTTTTAGGATGCTAAAAGATAAAAGTTACTGGGGGCGCTAAGTTTTGCGTGTAATGGTGGATCCAAGTTTCGACCATCGTTACGTAACGATGCAAAAAGACTTTTGTAATTCGCCGTTGCTCACACGGCATCAACTTCGAAAACAACTTTCTCATAGACAAATGTTCATGAATAATAAAACCTACACCTTACTTGGATATCTTTAGAGTGTCAGTTATCTCCTGCAACTTCACTTTACGGTTTGTCAAAACGATTTTGTGTACTTTTTTGATATCATCCTGAGCGTGTCGCATCATTGGTGTTTGTACCACCACGTTTAAATTTAGGAAACCAGTCAATAATGGACGATTTTCCTGGTGCATAGCCCAAATAACAGTTATATAACCGTTTTCGTTTCAATGATGTTTTATCTGTAGCTTGTCCTGAAATGTTTAGAGCCACCTTTTTAAGGTATTAATTCTGTATATGTGGCGCCATCTGTGTGCCAGACCGGAAACTTATTAGCAGATGTAATATTGCTTCAGATTCTCTTTTAAGTTCTTTTAAGGGATCTATAAGACATGAAGGTATTTGAAACTCTTATAAATAGGGGGCAATTCAAAGCGAAATTCCATTGATTTAATTTAGTTCAATGACCCTCATTTATTAATTTATTTATTTTAGTTAATAAAGATTATAAAAATTACAAATCTTAGATTAAGGAGATCAATTTTTAACAAGGGGGGGGGGGGCCCTTACATACCCATTACCAGAGCCTCCATACAAGGTTTTTGAAATGTCCCATTTTTAGCAAGTGGGGCCCTTATTTTTCTGAATTTTAATTAACAAACATAGTGTAAGGGGGGACCCTTCGACACTTATCGACCCTCATACTCTTCCTTTGTTTTTGAGAGATGTTTCTTATATTTTTAAAACTTATTAGAAATTAAAAATCAAAACAATTTCTTAATTTCAGTGGCGATACTACAGAGGCCGATCTAAATCGTGTCTTCTCGGCCTATGGCACCGTCAAGTCCACAAAGATTATTGTCGATCGTGCTGGTGTTAGCAAAGGATATGGCTTTGTTACATTTGAAACAGAACAAGAAGCACAAAGGCTACAGGCAGATGTAAGTATCTTTTGTTAAATGGAATGTGCAACATTTATTTTTATTGTATTATCACACAAAACGCGCGCGGTGCTGCCTCTTAGAGTAACTTTAAAAGTAGTATAATAAAAGAAAAGCAGTAAAAAGAGAAAACTAAAATCGCTTCTAAATGATTAAAAACATAATTATGATTTAACTAAGTATATACTTTCAAAAATATGCTTTTGGCTTTAACATTTTTATTATTTGTTGTCGTCTAAATGTCTCGGAAAATTATATTGAACTACTACAAATATTGATGAGCCTCTCAAATGATAAATTACAACATAAATTTTATATAGAAAAATACAAAAGAAAATAAGTATTAAAAGAGAGACAAACAACTGAAGCAAATAACAACTAATTAATTAATTCATTTCTTTTTATTTTCCATTCTTTTTTTTCGAAACCAAACAACAAACAACTTTGCCTTCAATGAAAAATACACACAACATAAACTCATACACATACATATATACAATCTTGCGTGCTCACACACACACACACTCATGCCCTTTATGCATATACTATATATATGTATATATATGTATGGAAACAATTAATAGGCAATAACCTGAATTAAAATCGTTAAAATTATTATTATGGTGTTTATAGGTAAATAAATTAAATACAATAAAAATCATCATCATCATAATGATGATGATAATGATGCAACAACACAAGCAACTTTGTCCTATGCTGTGTGTGTGTGTGTGTTTGCTTACGTTGGAGTTGGTGTGTATCTGTGTGAGTCTCTGTGCTAGGACTTCGTACCGACCGTGTACTTCTTCTTCGCCTTCTTCACGGGAAGATTTTTCCGAAAGACTCAAACAAACCACTCTGAAAGAGAGAGAAAGTGAAAGAGAGAGAAATTGAAAGAAAGAAAAGTACATACATATTTCCGTTTCCGTTCACGTTTCGTTAATTTTATTTTTCTTTTTTCGTTGAGTTGAGTTTCTCGTTCATTATTTTTTCTTTATATATTTTTTCTTATCTATAAATAATTCCGTTTTTTTACTTATAAACAAAAACAACAACAACATCATCACCTTAATTTTTTTTATAACAAAAAGCAACAACACCACAAACAACAACAAAAAGTTAATTAATATTTTTTTAAAAAAAATTATATAAAAAAAGAAAGAAAAACTTTGTTAAACAAAATATATAAGTAATATATTTCGTTGCGTTCTTCGTTCATTGGTTATTTTTTGGTTTTGGTTTTGGTTTTTTTTCGTTCGTTGTTTGCGTGTTTTGTCCAAATGAAAATATAAATATAAAATATATATAAAAAAAAAGCAACAAACAAATTTGTTTATAACTGAATTGAATTCACTGCGCACCAAGTTTAATTTTTTTTTTTTTTTTTTTTAAATTATTAATTAATTATTACTACAACAACAAGAACATACATATTAATTAATAAATACTTATTTAGTTTGTGTTTTTTATAGTACCAAAGCAAAACTATTTAATTGAGTTTGAGCAAAAATTTATATATATTTTTTTTTTATTAAATTGTTGAGTTTTTTTATCTTTAACTTTGTTTTTTTTTTGGTTGCGCGTTCGTTCGTTCTACGTTTCTTGTTGAAGTTTAAAAAGCAATAAATGAATTTACATTTTAAATACAATAAAATATAATATTGTAAGAAAGAAACAAAATTTGCCAAAAATAAATATGAAAATATCATAATAATAATAATAATAATATTTTATAATACCTAAAATATATGAAGAAATAGTTTAGTGCGTTACATTTTTTGGTTTTCCCAATTTAAATTAAAATTTTTGTATACACTTCATTTATACTTTTCAATGTGATATGTGTTGGTATGATGATTGAGAGTGAATTTCACAGAGCCACGTAATCTGTAAAGAACAAAAGGTACCCCGTAGACTTAGATAAGAAGCTCATATAGTCATATACGAGTCCTATTAGTAGTTTAGTTTTTTGTGTAATTAGTTGTCAATCTGCCTATGGAGATATTAAGCTAAAGAAGCTTTTTCATCTGTTTATATCCATAATTCTTGTTTTATATAAACTCTTAAACAAAAAAACATGATGATTTATGCCTATTCTCTTTTTGTTATCATCACCAGTGACCTGGTAAGCAGCAATCACATGTGCTAAATCGGCGTTCAACGTTTCTCGGCTTCAGTTCATATGGAACACAATTTCCTTGCTTTTGAATCATTCCCAACGATTTTAAACAATGTGTAGAGTCACTTGCTGTGTCATATCTAATATAAGTGAAAGTTATTTTTGCATTTGGCACAAATCTTCCTCCAATAATGATTCCAATTCAGCGTCTTTGTACGTTTTCAGCCTTCCACTACGTTCTTAAACTTTAGTAATCACTAACGACAATTTCTCTCACTCAAAACAGCAGCCAACACCATATGCTTCTACAAGCCTTTGATGAGCCTCAGCTGCAGATTTATTCAAATTAATTAAGTTAATTAAAAGTTCCCTCAAATGACGCTTACTTAGCTAAAAATTCGACATTTTTACAAAAAAAAAAAAAATGAAACAAAAAATAATAAAATTATGTCATGCGGAATTGCAAATTTTTCAAGGTTTTTGCGTTGCCAGATGTACACACTTACGAAAGTTTTTATTTTATAATTTATTATTTATTTAGAATCTATCTATTGATAATATGTAGACAGTAGCTAAATTACATGAGGTATTCAGTATCTTGAGGTTATATTACCTTTGTATTATGTTAACATTTGAGGCCGCATTGGAGCCCCATAACTGAATGCCATAGTTCCAGATTGGCCTTTGAATCGCCTTGTAGAGCGCTAGAGCCTAAGGTTGAGCTGGGTCCGCTTGTTGAACAGGTATGTTCTCCAGTTGAGTGCTCTATCCAGAGTAAGCCCTAGGTAACGCTAGAGGCCGTGGGGAGCAAGTGTTCATTAATACTTACACTAGAGCAGTTTCGGGTTCTAAGTTTATATGTGACATGAGATACTTACGATATGACGATTTACATCTAAAAATGTTAACCATAACTTACTGGTGAGGGCCTTCTTTTGTCAAACGGCGGAAACTTATTTGTACTCCTAATGTCTATCACTTAAATGATCCTGCTTATTTAGAATAATAGTCAAAGAAACTCTGGTTTACTCAAGTTAACAGAATAAACTCTGTCCGATTAAATCATGAAGAGTCTAGTCCAGGGCTGTCTAAGCCGCGATACAAGTGACAAACAGAAATTTCGGTGGCCCGTTTTTTTTTCTACTCTCGCGAAAGCTTTTTTTTTCCTGTCTGTGAACTTCTCGGTGAGTTAAGAGGGAAAAGCCAACATTTTTTTCTTTGCACCTGCGGGCCAACTAATCACGGATTCTTTAAATTCGGCCCAGGTAACCATAAAGGTTGGGCAGCCCTGCGCTAGTCTGTTAGGCTATTTGCCAATAGAATATCATGTCAACCGCTGCAAATCACTTGAACGGCAGTGAATCGCATAGTGTGAACGATTGCCAATTACTATTTCCCCTATTAAAACTTCCTCTTCGGTGTAAAAGTACCATTAGTATGTAAGATTAGAATCACATCTTAAATGGCCCCAAATACTGTGAAACTTAGTTGATTTATAAGCCAAATTTCATATAAACTCAAGTCAAGTTACAAGCTATTGCAAAATATTGACTTAAAATTTTGGACTATTCATTTGTTTGTTCTATTCTTATTATTGTTTCATTATTATGGGTTCGGTTACTGAGAAACCTACTCTGTTTTTAGTCTAAATTCGGGTTTCTTATATTTGTTCATTTGATATCAATAGTTAATAGAATATTATACAAAAATGGTGATTTTCATTGCAAATCCTCCTTGAATTGTAGTGAAGTGTATAAACCAAGACCACAGTATTCCTTATTTGGGTTGTTCTTATTGGTTTTTTGGTCTGGTTTTCTATAAATGCATAATTTTTTTTTTATATTTAAAATGCAAAATAATTGAAATTGATTATTATTTTTCTTTTCCTATTTATAAGTACAAACAAAATTTTAATTAAATTGCTTTTTTTTTTAAGTAAAAAAAAATTATTAAAACAGACAATCTGATGAAATAATAGAAATATGTATAATAAAATACTTACTATATAATAAAGATTCAAGTAAGTTCGCCAAATAAGGTCAAAATCTCTCCCTATTGTTCATTTGTGTTTGCACATTTGCTCACGCTGGGAATTGCAACTCAACTCAAACTTGATCTCGAAATAAAGAGTCAGTCAGTCACTCAGTCACATTACATGTACTACGATAGTATGTATACGTATGTATATTCATAGTAAGTAGCAACAGTAGCAGTAGATGGATGTAACAGTTGCAACAATCTCACTACTGTCACACTCGACTTTTGTCATTATCGTCGTCGTGGTTTTCGTTGTCGTTGTGTCATTGTCATTGTGATATAAAGGAAGCCTACACGCTGTCAAACATACTGAATGCTTGCTGATACAACAAAAGCAATGTGTTCTGTTTTTTTTTGTTTGGTTTTTTTTGTCGTTGGCATTTGTAATTATATAGTATATATATTATAACATTGTATATCTCTCTGAATCTATACGCTTGGGGCGCACATATGATGTACCCTTAAATATAAGTAGTTGTGATATCTATCTACCAACCAACCAAACATCAAACCTCAAACCTCCTACATGATGCCACATTTAAAATGAATGCCTGCCAGCCTGCCTGCATGCCTGGCTATCTCTGGCTTCTGGGTAACTTAACATGGAATGGTTAGATAGCTTGTTGTCCCATATAGCAAAATGATTTAAACCAGAAAATTCAGAATTTCTCAACTCGTTTACTATTTATTACGCAATTCATAGTGTAGAGATACTTTGTAACAAATGTAGGTGTTTTTGTAGGTGATGAGAGTGTTGAAATGAAAGAAATTACAATGCAAAATATATATGGTATACCTAAATGTCATCGTCGTTATTTCTGTTGCTGTCATGTAAATAATATAACAATAACGTGCTGTGAAAGTTCTACACGCCTACAATTCTCTTAAAATTAAATGACATTCTCGGGTGTGTAATGCAGTAGAGTGCAGTAGAGGTGGTTGGTGTAAGGTGTAGGGTGTGTTCAAACAACAAATCACCATTGAAATTAGGTCATTTAATTGATTATTTTATTGTTTAAACTTTTGTTTGACAATGAACATAATAACAAGTGAAAAGGTGATTATAATTTTTAGTTGCCAAATCGGGCAAAATAAATTCCATATATAATAAAGACAAAATATTAATGTAGGTTCAGCGAAGCTTCTTCTAATAGTTTTCACAACTCACAGCTGACGAATTTGCATATACAGAAATATTGTAGCACTGTTCATATAGCAAGTGTATTGATTATTTGTGTAATCGGTTCAATTTTTGGATAAATCGTCTTCGAACCTCTAGGAAACTACATTTCTAGTAATCTCTGGGAACTTAAGTTCTTCTGTGTATGTCAATTAAACTTTTTTGTGGAAGTTATGGATAAATTAAAGCACAAGAATTCAGTTTAAAAACCGAGGGGACTACCTCCACTTCAATAGGCCCACTCGAGACCACAGTGACGAGATAACCGCCCTTTCCCTAATCTACTTTGGTTTTGTGTACATCAATAAGATGTTTCTCTATCAATGAAATGAAAATTATTGGAAAATTAAGACGCAAGATCTCACTTTAAAAGGTTGTCTATTGGTTACTGTATAAAAAATCGGTCAGGTGTGAAAACCTTTCAGAAAATATTCCTTAAATGACAGTGAGAATCTTAAAAAAAACCCGTTGCGTGGCCTAGAAGTAATCAGTATCCAAACTTTATGGAATTTCGACTTTGCCTTATAAGTTTATACTATGTAATGATGATAGTACTATGCTAGTAGATAAAACGTTTAAAGGTGATATGAATGTACACTTTCAACATTCGAGCTATTAATCAAAATTAATCCACATATATTGAAAAAGTCTATCTATCTATCTTCTATATAATTTAAAGACAAACACATATTTAGTGAATCCTTTCCTGCCTAAACCACTGAACCGATTTTGATAAAAAAAAAAAATTCCAATTGAAAGGTATTCTTAGCTGGATGTGTACAAGCGATTTTATATTTCTGAGGCATCTGATCAGTGCTATTTATCACGTGATAGAGAAGATATTAGCACTTAAAAGAAATGTTCCGTATCATCGTGCGAATTTGGGTTTGTATGTTAGGTACTCTGTCAAGTTATTCTAGGATCTTGAAATTTACATGGTTGGTGAATATGGATCACTTACTTATAGAGTCCAAATTTCAATTCGATAAGACTAAGAACATTTATTCAAATTTGGGTTTGTATGAGGACCCATCTAATTTTTTAACTTTATTTTTTTTTTTATTTGTCGTTAACCACGCATTTGAACTTCACACTCTGTGAAAATGTCAACTGTCTACCTATAACTGTTCATGAGATACAGTTCTCTGATGGACGGACGGACGGACAGCATAGACTTAGTAATAGGGTCCCGTTGAAGTACCCTTTGGGTTCGGAGACTATTTCTTTCATTAATCTGAAAACGTGTCTATTCCTAATAATTACAACTCAATATCTCGTAAATTGAGAGACTAGACAAAAGGACTTAGGGAATTCCTTTCTGTTCGATTTTTATCAAAAAGCAACTTGATTCATGTTTACTTACCCTAAATATTCAGTCAAAAAGGATTGTTTGATAAGATTTTTACTAATTGAATGTTGTGTTTTGTTTTCTTCTGTTGGGTTAGTCTTTTGAACCTTCTTAATTGATGTTCATACGCTCTACATCCGTGTAAAAGTGAATGACGATGAACAAAGCCAACATAAAAAACACAACATCAAAAGCCGCCAACTTTGTAGATCTTTTATTCATAAACACACCACACACTTCTTCTCTTGTCTATGGCATTGTTTTGTTTTATTCAATATACCTACTACTACACCTGAGTGTGTTGTATGCTGGTTGACCCAGTGAAAGCCTCAAGCCAAAAACCTTCACTCAAATCATCACAACTTTATATTACTGAAAACTTAACCATCATCTCACCGCTAACCACCAGAAACCGCCCCAGACCACCATTGACTTGTGTTTCCATATTCTTGTATTTCTTTTGAATAGAATTTCTTCCTTTTTCTCTAGTTAAGTTTTTTAGAGCTTCGTTTTTTGTTTTTTAGTACCTTTTTGTTGGTCGCTCATTTGGCTTTAAGGAGCAGTAGCAGCAGCAGCAGCAGCAGTATCGTGTTGTGTTGTGCTGTGCTGTGCTGTGCTGTGTTCTTTTCTTTTACTTAGTTTTCTATAGCCTGCAGACTCATTACTTATGCGCGTGAGGAGTGTCCTTGTAAGAGAGCAGCAGCAGAAACGGCTAAAAAAAGGAAATCTCAAACAAAAACAACTAACAAAGAATAAGAGTCATGAACAAATAACGTAAACGACGATGGCGACGACGACGAGTAAAGGCAAAGAAATTGTAATGAATAAAATGAATATAAAAAGAATATAAAAGAATTAAAGAAGAAGGACGATAAAGATAAGGAAGGTGGATGAGGATGGTGATGATGAGGAGTCTGGGTAACCAAAACTTGTCCTTTGGCGTAGGTTTTTTTTTTTTTTGATGTTTAACAAAGTTTTTTTTTTTTTTAAATTAAATTATTTTTTCTTATACACAAAACAAGAGAAAAACCTTCGTTATTTTTTTTTATTTTATAACATTTAATTATTTTTTATTTTTTCTTTATAGAAAGAATTATTATCATCACACTGACATTATTGTAGTTGATTTTCTTTTGTTTATTTTCTTCATTCATTTACATTTATTGTACTATTTATTAACACTTTTTTTTTTTTCTTTTTTCGTTTATTTTTTTCAATTATTTGGTTCTTCTTTCTTAAGCAGTACTAAGTACAACAAATCTTCAACTCACCAGCTTCTCTCTTTAGTTATCTTTTCTTTTACATAGTATAGTTTTATTCTCTCCTTTTCCTGTTTACCAACATCACCACACCATTATCACTATATCTTTTCGATTAAATAAACCAAATTATGCTCACTTTTGTGCACTAATATTACACCCTTCCACCCTCACCCCACCCCACCACACCCCAATTCTTCAACTACCTTCCACTTCTGCTACTATTTTTTCTACTCTACTCTTCACTTGCGGTTGTATTTTTTTTTTATAAATACTATAAAGTTGTTATTTTGTTATTTTTATTCTATGATGATGATGATGATACTTAGTTTATGAGATTTATAATGAAGTTGATATGCCACCGTGTGCTGCTGTGTGCTTCATTTACTTATTCTATTCTATGCTCATCAGGTTGTATTCGTTTTTGTGTTTAGTGCCTTAAGCGCAATGCTTTCTTCTATTCTTTGAGCTCTTTCACAATTTTTGTTCTAAGTATACATATATCTTTTTTTTTGCATTTAGTTTTTGCTTTTGTTGTTCGTTTTTCTTTTCTAAACGTTACTTAGTTAAAGCCCTTTAAGCCATGTATGTAGGTGGTAAGGTAGGTAAACTTGATGATGTGTTGCCTACAGAAAGAAACAGAATATTTAATTAAAGAGGTTTTAAGTGAATTTTAAAGAAGAGGAGGAGTCTTTAGAATATTTAAATGTAAACAAAAATATACGTAATTCTTAAAAAAAAAAAAAAAAATAAAACAAAAAAAAAATAAAAAAAAAAAAAAGGAATTAAAAATATAAATTTAATTTAAACTTCTTTCAAAGTATCACAACAAAGGTGTTCACATACCTCACAATATTCTTAAGAAAATTTGTTTTTAATTCAAGATTGGGTTTTGAATAGAGAGAGTTTGTTGTTTTTAAATTCTCAATTTGAATTATTGAAATTCCAATAAAATATTCCAAAATATTTCGAAATTCGGATGAAATTTTTGTTTGTTTTAAAGACAAATAGTATCAATATACTTATGTACGATAATGTGATCAATTAATTAATCTAAAATTGTTCTCCCTTTCCATTCTGTTAATATCATTCAATGTTGAATGCACATAATCATTTTAAGAGATAGTTCTCATAAAGGAGCGTATACTCTGTATAATTAGTTAGTGTCAAGGTAGGAATATACTTGTCCAAATGTTTGATCAAACTGTTTGAAAAAAAAGTAGACTCTGAGAGCGATTTGACGTGTAGTATGGAGTAGATTTGACAAGTGATCAAATGTGTGAATTATAGGCCATTCACACCGAACAGATTCATTATGAATCGATTTTGCGGTCAGACCCGCAACTCTGGATCATGAACAGCTGTTTTTTTTTTTGTTTTGCTTATACACACTTTGTCAAGTTGTGATAAGTGCAAAGTGATAGAATATAAAAAGTACGATTTGTGTGAAAAAATACCTTTGCCTTCTGCCATGATCTGCCATGATCAGCTGTTTTTTGTTTTGGTTTGAAAGAAAAAAGAGCGGTAGTCTGCCGAAAATGATAGTTTCAACACTTTCAGAAATTTGCTAGCCCTGTTTTGATCAAAAAGTCACTTCCACATGGTTGTCATTGGACATGTGGACTGGCAAGAGCACACTCATGGGACACCTGTTTTTTCGACACAGGAAATGTGTCACAACGTGTCATGCACAAAGACGAACAGGAATCGAAGAAGATGGGAAAACAAAGTTTTATGTTCGCATGGGTGCTAGATGAAACTGGCGAGGAACGTGAACGAGGCATAACTATGGATGTGTTGAATATAGAATCGATTCACGTTCGGTGTGAATGGCCTATAGAATCAAAACGTTTTGATTATCATCACACATTTTCTTCTTGTTTTTTCATTCGACCAACCATTTGATGAGTTTATGACAAAATCATCATCATAAATACATATGTACATATGTACGTTTCATGGTCTCTGCCGCCGCATAATCGCTGTTTGTAGGTCAAAAAGAAACTAAAAAATTCGAAGTGTGACAAATTACATTTGAACAATGCATAGGCAACGTATCAAATGACAACAACAACTATTTGATCACACATTTGACAAGAATATTTCTACCTTAACATGTCATATATTAGACCCAAATAAACCTTTATACTAAAAGAAAGACCCAGAAATATTGGTATTTGTGGGTAGTTACATTATTAAAAAGACATTCTATCCAAAGGTAAATCTGGATGGGAACAAAATATATAAATTTCCCTAATTTAATAATTATAATTTCTGTATGGTCGAAAAGTACATACAAATATTTTATAAGCCTTCAACTGTGCTAGGTGATGTAGTAAACTAAAGGTATTTACTCTTCGGTGGCACCGAAGCTTATGTTGTTTTGTCTTGTATTTTAATTTCATTCTTAATTTGTATTTTGATTTTCAGTTTAATTTTTTTATTTTTAAAATAAACACATGAGAGAGAGGTGAACGTTTTTTTTTTCTTTTATTATTATTTTTTTTTATTTTTCAAATATATTTTTCTGGCTTTTTTAATAAAAATTTGTTTATTATAATTAAAAAAAAAGAACGATAGATTTGCAATATTTAATTTGTAATAATTTTTGTAAAATAAACAAGAAAAGAAAAGCCACAAATGGTTGCAAAAAAAAAAACAGCGCCTATTAAATTAGTTTATTTTGTTTATAATATTCAAAATAATAAAACAATATATTGAATTTTTGGCAAAAGTTTGTTCTCGTTTCTTCGTTCGTTCGTTCCATCGTTCGTTCGTTATAATATTTTGTAATGTGAAATTGCCTTGGAACGTGTTTTCTTCTCATATATACAAATAAATAAATAAATCTATTAAATAGAAGTGCAAATAATTATACAATATTTTTTTTATTGGGTTTCAAGTTTTTTTTAATATATTTTTTATACTTTTCGTTTTTGTTACACTTTTGAAATTGTGTTTTTTCCTGATTGAATTAAAAAATTAAAAAAAAAAAAATATTAAATACTTTATATTTGCTAATAATTTGCATTTTTTCTTTTCTTCTTCTTCTCCTCAACATCAACAATAAAATTATCGATCGTTTGATTGTGTTAACAGGGTGAATGCGTTGTGCTAAGAGATCGCAAACTTAATATTGCCCCAGCTATTAAGAAACAGGTGAGTAAACTAAATACATGCGCGCTTGACCTTAGTCAGCTCAGTTAGAGTAAAATAATAATAATAATATTAATAAATTGTGTATTTATCTCTATCTTTAGTCGATTGTTGCTACAAATGGCGCCGTATATTATACGACAACACCGCCGGCACCGATAAGCAATATGCCAATTGATCAATTCGCTGCGGTTTATCCGCCAGGTAAGCAGTTTAGTAGAGCAACAAACACATTTTTAGTTATTACAAGTGATAATTTTGTGTATCGTATGATAAATTTGTAAATTTAAGCAAAGGAAATGATTTGAGATAGTTATGTTTTTAATTGATTTTTTATAAATAGAAGATGAAACTTTTGGGTGTGTTATCATCAAGGCATAAGCACGTTTTAACATAAGCTTGAATGTGTCTAGTGGAGGTTTTGATCAATACTGTAGGAATATTGAGGAGTGAGAAGTATGTATAGAGAATGAGAAGATTTATTCGGCTTTTTCTTTATCTAAATAATACCACATTAAGTGCCAAATGGAGTTCCATAGACTTTTCCTTTCTTTACCTTAAATTCCACTTAAGTTTTAGGGAACTTCAATAAAAGTTTTAATATCCAAGGATTGTTGCAAGTACCATGTATAATTTAAATAAATAGGACCAAGCACGATTAGTGGAAATTTCGATCGTAATTGTGAGAATATTGACGATTAAGAATGTTTGGGTAGTGTAACAATCTTTTACTAACTGAATTTCTTCCTTAATTTAAATACTTCATAAGATTCAGGATATATAGACTCAAGTCCTTGGTAACATCAAGGTAGGGCTGTTGACCTCCAGCACAACGAGCGCCTTGGCAATGGACTTTTAGAGCTCATCGTGCGAAACGCAGCTTTATAATATAATGATAATCTTAGAGCCAATAGCCATTTTAGTCAATTACAAGTACCATGCTTAACAGAGTTTATTAAATTTCCTTCTTAATTTTAATTTTTATATATAGTTCGCAAATAACTATCAACCTTTATTTTCAAAGTGGATCTCATCGACCGGTACACTTATTTTTCAATTTTTCGGGATCTCTGCGACCAGTCCACTTATTTCTCAATTTTTTCGGTTTTTCTCCGACCGTTATAGTTATTTTTAATTTTTTTCGGTTTTTCTCATATGTTTCAGGATAAATAGAATGAAGTCTCTAGGGATAAACTCAAAGGACTACCCATGGTTCTTAGATATACATAAAACATGAACTTCTTATAGTTCTTTTACAACTTTTTTGACTAAGTTTCTGGAGAGACTGATGTTCTTGATAACTTCAAAACTGTTCATGGATTAATCGAATTTCGTAGACTTTTGGTTAAACTAACCTTACTTCAATGTAACTTCAACTACCCAATGTTTTCTTATAAATATCTCTACTAGGATTCAGATAGAATATACTAAGTCTCTAAGGATTTTAACTTCCCCACCTCGTTAAGATATTAACGTTTCTATTGTAGATATACATAAAACATGAATTTCTTAGAATTCTTTTAAAACGTTTTTACCTCATAAGTTTCTGGATAGAGTGAAGTTCAAAACTATCCATGAATTAATAGATTTTTTTAGAATTCTAGTTAAACGAACCTCACTTCAATTTGACTTCAACTACCCAGGGTTCTTATAAATGTCATCTCTTCATAGGATTCACATAGAATATACTTAGAAAAATAGGGACTATAACTTCTCCACCTCTAGCCAAGTACTTGATTATATGGTTATGAAAGTCAATTTGTTTAACGTGAACACCTGTCGTAGAGACTTAATATCATGGTGCCAAGCACAGGGATTGATAAACGTCAATCAACGTCCCCTTGGATATATATCCGCATGTACCAATCTCAAGCCATACTTATTTTGGTCGTATGTCTCATTCCTTGGTTAGGAACAAGGCCTATCTAAACCTCAGCTGCTCTGTGGGTCACAGCACCCAGTTGTATAACGCAATTCCACGTCGAGCTCACGCCCATAGAGGGGTCGTCCCCGCTGGCCAGGACGGAAACACCCGTGGTACCAGAAAAAAAGCCTGTGGTCAGACTTCGTACCCGTGGTACTACCAATTTGAACCCCAAATAGTTCGTGGGTTGGTGTCCCAAAAATCGAACATAGCTCACTGGAATAGAATGCAGGCAGAACCCACAGATGGCACATAAGATATTAATGTTTCTATAGTAGACCACTGAGTAAGTTTCATGGTTATGAATAGATCAATGTAATCGAGATTGAGTTGAAGGCCATGTTAGCCAATGGTCTCCATGGGTTAATCTTAGATTTGTAATCTATATTAATTATAATAAATACATATGTACTTGGAAACTAAAATTCCTAAATCTAAAATCTCCATCATTTCTTTGTTAAATTATCACATGTTTATCAATCGATTTTCTTGAATTCTTTAAGTTTTTTTTATTAAATACATACATATATGCAGTTATTTTGTTTTGTAAAACATTTTATTTAATTTGTTTTTGTACTCTCTCTTTTATTTGTTTATTTTTACATATAATCTTCATCTGTATTATCTTCGAAATTAACAAATGTAGTTACTGACTTTACAGCAGCTGGCGTTCCAGCTATTTACCCACCTTCAGCCATGCAATATCAGCCATTCTATCAGTACTATAGCGTGCCAATGGTAAGTTACTTTTTATTTTTTATTTTTGATCCAATACATATAATATTTGCATTATACTATTATATAATATATCTAATACTTTGTTTTTTTTTTCTTCTTTCTTCTCTTCACTCTACTTTTTTATGCATTATCTACTTTCGCTTTCTATTTTGTATCTTTATCATGATTTATCACAGAATGTACCCACCATTTGGCCTCAAAATTATCAAGGTAATTAATCGTAAAGAAAAAAAAAAAAGTTATAAACGCTACTCTCAGTCTTTTTTACACACACTTTTCTTCTTCTTCGTGATCTCTATCTGTATTGCATACTTCTTTCATCGTCTTCTATTGTTTGTGTGCAAGAAAGAATAGATGCATACAAAAAGAGAACATGAATAAAGAAGGAAAAAATTAAAAAAAAAAAACAAAACAAGTAGAAAAGAAAGTAGTGTTTGTGCCGCTTTTTTTGTGGTTATTTTTGTATGTGTAGCGCTTTTTGTGGTCGTCGTTGCTGCTTCGTCCTCATCGTCGTCGTCCTTATCATCACGACCAAAAAGGATGAACATCCTTTCATTGGTCTTAGTTCTATTATTATTATAATTATTATTATTTTTTATGATTTTAGTTAATTTTTAATCTTAAAAGATACAAAAAAAAAAAACAAAACAAAAACCCAACTAAATTTATGTGTGTATAGTTTTGTTATTTGCTTTTGTTTACGCTTGTTTCATTTTACTTAATTTAATTTTGTTTTTTTTTTTCGTTTATACTTAATTATGATGATGAGTGTCCGAAGGTTAAGAAATCTTTCTTTAAACTATTGTAGATAGTTAAAAAAATAAACATCACCATCATATGGATGATGAGTCGGATTGAGGGTGACAATTTGTAATACTATGACAGAGAGAAAGGACAGTATTTCTAGTCATTAGGAAGCACACAAATCAGCCAAAAATCAGTGCTTAAACACGTTATCTGATAGTTTAAGACTGTTATCATTTATCTCTCCGGTGATCCCAATCAATTTCAAATGCCTTTCTGCAGGTTTACAGAGACTCAGACAGATTTTCATCATTCATTTCTCTGATATCCAATTGATTTCAGATTTGCAAAAACAAGACAGATTATTTTGTAATTTTTATCTTATAAATTTATTTTTATAAATTAAATGAGTTTTATTTCCTCATCTATCAGGTCATAATCCTCTTCATCTGCGGTACTTACAAAATTTGCAGTAGCCTTATTGTTGTCTTTTGGATCGAAGGACAGATCTGTCCGGAAAAAGGCGAAAATGGCATCACTGGTTTACAGAGACTTAGGCAGACGATGTATCATTCTTCTATCTCCATATTCCGAATATCTTTTGATAAAAGAAGTCTTACGTGGACTTAATGATGACGATTTATTTTTTTTGTCCGTTTTCTTAATTTGTTTTTGTTTTATTTATAACAAAGCTTTTTGTTTTCAACAATTGAGAATATTTATAAAGGACAATAGAAGAATTTTACTATCCAAATGTTTATATATATTCATATTTAGGTATTTATCCGTGTTAATTTTGAGGATAACAACAACAACAACAACAACCAGCTACAAATTAAATAACAACTACTACAACCACAACATATAAACAACAACAACAACAAGTATATTGATGTGCTTCAACGACGCACTTTTTTTTTAGAGTTTAAAAGACAAAAGAGAAAGGATAAATTTACGAAAAGATATTTGTTTTTAATTGTATGAAATGAAATGTAAAAGACACATACTAAGTACATACTACTAGGCAATACTTACTTACTAACACTATAGATACAAGATGAAGAAGAGAGACATACGTATATCTAAATTATAAATTACACACACACAAATCTATAAACCAAACGAACAAACAAACAAGAAATACAAAAATAAAACACGCACTCAAAAACATGTAAAGACACAACTCAAAAAATGAAAAACTAAAAAAAAAAAAAAAAAATACATTTTAAGCAATTTAAATGATTTCATATACAACAATATATAAAACACACATAGATACTACATACATACATATGATGAGAGTAGAAAGGAAAAACTGTAAAGACAACGAAACGGATATGAATATGAAAATATGTTAAAAAGAATGAGAATCTTCCAAAGCAGTTAGAAGGAGAAGTAATTGCCACAGTGGTTGTGGTGTAGTGTATCAAATTAAAAAGCAAGGCAGGCAGGCAGTCATTCAGAGTGTTGAAATGTAGTGTACAATTTTGTTAGTTATGTGCAATATGATGATGATAATAGACAATAGGCGGCGACAACGGGTTAATTTGAGATTTTTTGGCACAGCATAAGAAGCTAGAACAACTAACGACAACTAGCAACAGCAACAAGAATAGAAATTACTATATGTGAAACATAGAAGAGGAATAAATAAATAGAACAAGAACAAAAAGTATCTACACTATACACTACTACACATGGGTGTCTGTGTACGTACTATATGAGTCTGAAGAGAGCATCAAGCAAAATTTTGTTTGTATTTTTAGAAGACTTTAAGCAAGAAAATGCAAAAATAAAGAAATAAAAAAAAATTTAAAAAAAAGCAAAAGCCAAGCAGCAGCAGCATATTCATAGACACAGAGAAAAGATACATATGTACATATATCTTTCTGCCATGTACATACTATACAAAATATATAGAAGACAAAAATAACAACATTGTCGAAAACAACAGCAGAACAGAAAACAGCAAAGACAAAAATAATTTTAAAAATAAAGAAAAATAAAAATAATTTGTTTTTCTTTTTGTTTTTCTCTCGCTAAAATACGAAAAATGTGACAAAGCATAAAAATAAAAGTAGTAAATGTAGACAAAAAAATTGAAGTAAAACAAATAAACAACATACGATGACAGATTATTGGACGACGAACAACAACACGCCTACATTAAAATTGTTAAAAATAAAATAAAATAAAATTTTCAATCTTCTTTGTTATGTGAAATATTAAAATTTTCAATTCTTTGTTGGCTGCTGTGTTGTGTATGTGTGTATGTTGTCAAAAACACAAAATTATCATGTCAAATTTATAGTTAGAAGATAAAAGAAGGTGTGTGACAAAAGCTTAGAAAAAGATTATTGTGAAAATATTAGAACAAAAAAAAAATATCAAAATTCAATTAAGATATTCATTTAAAGACAAATCATTCACTCGTTCACGTAGACACAAACTCGTAAATCCCAGAGGAACTTCATCGTCAGACCGATCGTCATATTACATGATTGAAGTGGGAGTACTGTGTCAATGACAACAAATTAATTGGTATAATTTTGCAATCAAAATTCCTAATTCCGAAACAAATTCTTTATAAAGATCTGGGGGAGAAAAATAAAATATGACATTCGTCATCTTTTTTGAATTTCACTTCTTTCACGTTTTGGAATTTTTAAAAAATGATTCTAGGTTTTTGGCCCATACTAAACACTGTTGAAGCTTTTGCAGAGTAGAGCCTTTTATAACCTCAATGTTTTTGAAACTGTTGTCATCCGAATAGGAAGTCTTCACATCATTCAAAGCAACAATACTTTATCAAGGATATTATCTGCAAACAACTCTTGAATATCCCAAATAGCCATATTTGAAGCCTTCACTTTCAATTGAGGGAGCAAGTTGTAAAATTTCATCAAGTCCACTTTGTAGCAATTAAAGCTCGTGGTTATCAAAAACTGCTCGCATCCTAATACCTTTTCGAGAACGTTGGGACCATACTTATTGGTCTGGTTCATAGTGATTGTTCCGCTCACTAAATTTTTTGCATAAGACAACTCTGCAGTAGTAAACAACCATGCCATGTGCTTTATCTATGCATATGGCAACTCTGCACCAGTAAACAAATGAACAAAATTTTCTCATCCGACAACCATGCCATGTGCACTTCTTGATTTGGGTTTTCCAAAGAGACAAAATTTATATATTTACAAGAATTGCTCTTTTAAATATATGAGATTTACCAACAGAATGTAGTCTTTAATGGGAAGTTTTGATGCATCCACCGTACAGCCCGGATCTTGCACTTCTAACTACCATTAGTTTCGGTGTCTGCAAAACTCTCTTAATGGTAAAATATCGGCCACCCAATATAATAATTAACCTCAGTGCTAATATTTTCATTATTTAGAAAAATATCCATTTAAATCTTTATTGAGAATGATAAATCATCGATGTGTCTATGAATATGAACAGTTTTCCATAAATTTAGGCAAACATTTTCTTGCTAATAACAACATCCGGACGAGTACTAAAAAATTCATAAACTAAAGTCAAGATTTTCGTATTGTGTTCTATTTATCGTATTGCCAGAATTAACAAATTTTAAGGAGAGGAGGATGTTGAGAGGGTGATTGATTGTAGCTTGTCTTAGATGATAAAAATTGATAAAAATAATTAAAAAGTTGTGTGTGTCAGCTCAAAGAAAAAAAGAATATTAAAGAAAAAATAACCCAAACAAAATTTAAATATTAAAAATAAGAAAAAAGAAATCATGTGTGAACGAAAGCAAATACAAAGTATATACAACATAAAGCATATAAGTATATAAATAAATACTAAAGACAAAAATTAAAAAAAAAATAATAAAAGTATATATATAAATATATACATACAATACAACATAAAGATATATATATATATATATATAATTAATTATATACATATTATTATTATTATTATTATATACATACATAAATACTTAACGTAAAGACATAACTTATTTATAAATTAATTATATATTAATATAAATATAAATATATATATTATTTATATATAAATATACATAAATGCATACAATATATAAATATAACAATTGTTATATAAACAAAATATAAATAATAATACTAAAAAAACATACATATACAATACCTATACATATATAAAGTAAAGTGTAAAGAAAAACAAAAGAAAATCGATATTTAAAAAAAAAAAAAAAATATTCTTTAAAATTATTAAACGAAATTTTAGTCTTAAAAATTAATAAAATAAAAATTCAAATGTCTTAAAAAAAAATATTTAAAAATAAGTCGAAAAAAATTATAATAATCATACCATTAAACAAAAAAAAAAAATAGTATTTAGATAAAAAAATAAATAAATTTATATATATATTATTAAAAAGAATGAACGGCAAATAAAGCAGAACATAAAGTAAAAAATAAAAAGAATCGATAAACGATAAACGAACTAAAAATTATACAATAAAAAATATTTAAAATATATAAAAAAAATTTAAGAAAATTATCGAAAAATCTTATACATAAAATTAAATATAAAAAAACATAAAATATTATAGACTCACTTTATAAACAAAAACAAAAAAATATTAGTAAAATTTAAAACATTTTAAACATACAAAAAAAAAAAACCAAAACCACACCGCAATGATACATAAACATAAAAGCAATATACAATATTTATATATATTTAAATAAAATGAATAAAACGTAACTCAAATATATTATGGGTTGGAATAGAAGTTTCAGTGATATAAAACTCAATGACTTTTATGCCAACCCAATAAACATGCAATATAACATAACATAACAAACAATAAATTCAACTTCAAATTAGTTTGATGATTCTCAATGTTAACAAAATTAAAATAAAATTAAATTAAATAAAATAAAATAGAGTAAAATTAAATAAGAATGTATAAGCAAAGAAGAGTAAGGAAAATGATCGGCAAAAATTGATAAATTACTTAAAATGTTTCATTTTTTAGAAAATTAATAGCAAATAATCAATATTTTGGAATTTAAGTTTTTATCATAACACGTGAGAATGAGAATTTTTTATATAAAGAATATTATATATATATAAATATTTTATTTTATATATATAAATATACATAGATAAAGGTAAAAATAAGAAAAGTAAAAGACAAATTATGATAATGATGATATTAAATGCAACAATAATAATTTTGAATATAACAATATGTAATAAAATATGTTAAAAATCGGTTGTTATAAACACATATACTACACACACACACACACACACACAAACACATACACCTACTAATTTGTGGTAAACCCTGCAACGAAGCAAAAGTAAAGTAATAGGCAAAATAATATACAATACATATAAATATCAGTATCAGTTTTCAATCCGCAGCCCTTTAAATGAAAGTATGTAAATATCTTCACTTATCTTGAGAAAATTTTTCATTTCTTTTTAACAGAGAACATCTTAAATGCTAAAGATTTTTTAATAAATGTGGCAAATATCAGTACCAAGTTGTTGATTAAAGTTGGTAGTCTCGTGGCCATTAAAAAACACAAATTAGAAAGAAAATCTCTTAGAAACAAGAATATAAATTTATTATAATAGAGATTCGATTGTTTGTTAGAATAGATTAAAAATAGGTAAAGTGCAGGATCTATTAATTGCATTACTGCGACTTCATATGGGCCTAATGTGAAAAACTCCATAACATAAGTCCCATGATAATACAACTCTTAGTTAGGTCCCTAAACTTTATGGTCTCGTGGACCACTTGTCATGTTTTTCGGTTTAGGGCAAACCCCCTGCATAGCTAATATTGTATTTTGCAAACTCATCAATAAAAAAAAAAAATTGATCATGAATTTTCAATATTTGGCATCAATTTAGTTAAGTTCAATTTTAAATCTCCTCGCTTAGCGATGTCCCGAGGGTTTTTTTTGTTATAAGATTGGTAACCGCACTGAAACCCTTTGTTTTAAATAACTTACAAATCCACGGTAGCGCCCAACTAAAACAGGTACACCATCTGTTACTTCTGATGTTATATTTGATAAACGGATTGATTTTACATTAAATATTGATTCGCCTTTAGTGTCAGTTGTCAAAATTCTCGCAAAACGAAGTTCTTCATTCATGGAACGACAAAATTAAACCACGACCACGATCCACAATCGTGGACACCCGGACCTCCAATTCAGGATAGCATTAAACTGACATTTTTGGAGCTTAATTCATGACTTAACCACCCGAGCAGTATGTATCGGAGCTTTGTCGTGTTGAAAATGCCATGGCAAATCACCAAATAAATTTTTTGAATAGGGAAAAGCAGTTTCAAGTACGCCAATGTAAGTCGTTGCCTTCAGAATTTGATGTCAAAAACCGCAACTCGCATGTACCATAACGGGGGATGGCTCCCCACACCATCACACTCCCCTCCACCTTACTTAGGTCATGGAAATAATAGTTGTATCTATCTGGACCTTCCAAATTGAATTTCTTTTTGTCCGAAAAGACAAGACGTCACGTCGTGTGCGCTCGTGCAAAATTTAAACCTTACGAGCCACGTTAAGTGGTAGTTTTTTCTTCAATTTTAGTCTTTGCAAATGTGGAGCATTACTGATTTCACTCTTTGAATAGTGCGTACGGTCACTTTATCATCAACATTTGCCTTGATCTTTGCGACCGTACTTGAAACAAGCTCATTATCCTCTCGTCGACGATTCCGACAGAGTCGTCATGTAATTATGTTGCCGCTTCCACTCAAACGTGGCCCACATGGTTTACTATTCTATTCTCTTCTATTCTGTTTCATTCTATTTTATTCTATTATTCTATTTTCAATTTCATTTGGTTTCATGTACTCGTTACCCTGATAACGGAGTCTGGTCTAAATTAAGCCCGCATTAAGATAGGCTTTTTGTTTGCAGAAGATTAAGAGAAGGGCGAAATATAATTCAATTGTTGTGACAACTCCAATAACTACAGTTCCTTGATCTTTGCGACTGTTTCATGAGATTTGGATGCTTCTTAGGAAGATTTCAAACACTGAAAAGAGATCTATTATTCGCCTTCGAAACGTTCAAACTTGAAACTATTCGAGCGATAAAGCTCATTATCCTCTCGTCGACGATTTCGACAGAGTCGTCGTGTAATTACTCAAACGTGGCCCACATGGTTTACTATTCTATTCTATTATTCTTTATTCAATTTCATTTGGTTTCATGTACTTGTTACCAGATAACGATCGTTACGACTTATCCACATATTATATACATAACTACTCTTCTATGTCCTGTTAAGAAGCCAAACTCTGCACACGGATAGTTAGTCCTAGTAATTCTTGTGTTTTTTTGCGAGAGCTTGTAGCACTTTAAAATAACGAGCTTTACCTTTCTTATGGTGACAATTTTTTTTAAGCCAAATGCAAAGTGTTCTCTCGTTCTCCCATTTGAACGTTTCGACTAATCCGCATGTTATGGGAACAACCACCACCCTTAATACTGAAAAGTATTTCATTTCATTGATAACCAAGATGATAATCAGACAGATGTTTTCCCAATGCGTTTAAACAAAAACTGCTACTATACTATGTACAAAGAGCAAGTAACACATTTGTCTTTGTGATAAGCTTTAGAGAAGCTAAAAGTAGATACTATACATATACATTGTGCATGGGCGTAGTACACAGATTTTGAAAGGAAGAAGATATTATCTGCAGTCTTTTTAGTTTGTTCTGCCACGCTCGGTACGCCCATGACACACTCAGAGTGAGTATATATACATAGGTTCGATGTCAACAGCAAAATCAAAATATATAATACTATTAACAATAAAGGAAATTGAGAGTTTGAGGAGTGGAGGATTACAGAAGTAATACGTGTGTACGAGAGTAAAGATTTCTTTTTTTAACCATTTGATGATATCGTTCTACTTTTTCTTGTATTTTTCTAATTAAATACAAACATACATACCCTAGTATATAATAATCCATGTTCATCATCATTTTGAATCTTACTAACAATTTCCGAATGCAAAGTCTTCTCCCGCTTGAATAGTGGTTGATTATTGTGTCGGACCCTACAATCCTACACTCCTGATCTTATACGGTAATAGCTTCTAACGTATGTTCAGCTTTTACTTGATATTAAAATTCTATGAATTAGTCGTTGGAAGCTTGGAGGAATACCCTCTTTGGGTTGAGTCTACCTTCAGTTCTTTAAAATGCGTAGATTATTATATCCTAGAACCCAATTGCTTGACAACGGCCGAGGGTGGGGTTATTAACTAACTCTGTTACGACAGGACCAGACCCTACTCGCATTCTACAATAGAAAAAAACCTAGTCTTACCTCCATTCTCTATCTATCAGATCCATGCGGCTATAGATTTTCAATAATTTCTGATCCTAGTCATTTTCACAACATGGACATCAGAACATGCATCCTTTGTGCCATTAACTCAATTGAGTAGTGTCTCCCTAGGACATCCTTCATCATCCGAATCCTATTCTTGATAAAGTGTAGGAGCTCAGAGGTCCGTTTCGATTAGTAGCAAGGCCAGTCTTAAATACATCTGAAAACATAGCCTGTTTATTTGCCCACTTCATGGCTGATAACTCCCTTGTTTTCGCTTCCAGGCCTGAAACGATGTATTGTATGGAGATCTGCGCCGCTAGAGAAATTGGCAATGCCTATCCCTTTCTCATTACCTATGTACATAGGAAACCAGAATGGCCCAATGGTACCCAGCTTAGTGTTGGCTAACAGAACCTTGATAGCAGCCTGGCTGGATATACATGTAGTATATATGTTTGCTGCTTGCCAGACTGCATAGATAAGAACAAACAAAAGATTGATTAAAATTCCTTCGATATTGGTCGATATGTCATTTGATAAATTATCATTTTTAAATATTTTAATGAAAAGGTTTCGCATTTAATAAAAAGTGAAGAATAGTTGTAGATAAAAGATGTATGCAGGTTGCAGGGAGTAATAAGTTCATCCAGACGCCATGCAACAGATTAAGCAAAGGAGGCTACCAACAAAACTTAGGTACATGTATAAAAAATTTTATTTGATGAATTTATTGATGTGACAAGCCATGTCCATTTGACTATTTGCAAAAAATAAAATACAAAAAGTTTTTAGGGTGTTGCTGCTAGAAGAAAACTGATATACACAGACATACATATACTATAAAAAATATACTTGCATACATATGTAGAGAGATATGTGTGCATGTATTTGTTGTTGAACATTGTTTGTAATTTTCTAATTTTTGATAAATCAAAGAGAAAACATACCCCAATAACCACCTCCCAAAAATATCCCAAAACAATAATCCCACAATAAATTTTAATTTTGCATTGGAGTGTTGTTTTTTTTTTTATTATTATTATTATTAATTTGTTTTAGTGAAATAATATTATTTTCGCTCTCAAAAATTGGTGCATAATTTGGCTGAAATAAAATATACAATATATTATAATAATTTATTATTATTATTATTGTATTAAAAAAAATAAAACAATGAAATTTGCCTTAAAACTTTAAATTTTATATATATATATATATATATAATAAAGAAAAAAATTAAAAAAATATATATACAAAATTATTATAAATAATAACAAAATGTTTTTCATAATTCATGAGATTGAGTGCAAAAAGTAAAAGAAAAGAATAGGAAAAACAAAAGGTTTCAAAAATACCTGTTAAAAAATAAAAAGAAAATAAGAAGAAAGAAAGAAACAACAGCACTCCAATGCCAAATTAAAATTAAATAAATAATTCCCAAATAAAAAAATAGTTACAAACAAAATTTTTTATTAAAAAAATTATTAATTGTTGAACAATATTAAAAATAAAAAAATAATTGTTGAGTAGTTAAATCGTCTTACAATATAAAAAAATGAAACAAAAACAATATTCATTATAAATAAAAATAAATAAATTAAGTAAATACTGAAAATAATGATGAGAGTATGGAGGAGGGAGTAGATATTTAAGAAAGGTTCTGAAGAAGAAGTAGAAAAAAAAGGATATTGACAAAGAAATCATAAAACTAAAATAACGAAAAATGAAAATGAAAGCAATAAATTACACTACCGTAGATCAGATCATGATGCAAAGGAAGAAAACGTATTGTTTAGTGAAGAAGTGTAGAATTCATCAATAGTTCACCAGATTCATTTTTCATACGAAATAATATTTTATACATCATTAATAAGTAAAAATAATAAGTATACAAATCTGTTACCACCAAAATATAAATGAAATAGAAAAACTAATATAACATATAAAAAAAAAAAAACAAAATATACAAAACAAAATACAATAAAATAAAATATTAAATTGACTGCATTCAAGAGAGATAAAGAGAGAGAAATAGAGAGAGAGAGACAAAGTGTTTAGTACTTAGTGAGAAGCGATCATTTGATTAACCAAACTACTTGAGACAAATAAATCTTGAATGACAAATATTAGAACTAGAAATGAATTGTTGAGGGCAGTTCTCAGTGCCACAGTACATTTTTCATCCCTTCTTTTTAATAGTGTGAATTAAAATAAATACAGGAAACCACTCAAGAATTGTTCCTGTACCATTAAAAGTTCAAAGAGATATTAATTTATGATTATATTAAAGTATGATTGTAGTGAGCTTAAGGTCTCTGTGAATTCTTCATATAGGATAGGGTAGACAACAACCTGATCGCCGAAGGGGCGACAAATGTTTTTGTAGCCGTAGTATATTTCAAGATGATGTGTAGAGGTGAAAATCCAGTACGGATTCATTATAGGAAAGATTATAGTGATACTTTGTCTACTATATCAGATCAAGCCAAACAATCTGAGCCGGTATCAACTATACAATTTTGTTTTATAGTTCCACCATTTGTTTGCCACAAAAAGTACAATTAGGAATCTTGCTGATACTGTCATTTCCTCTTTTAACGCTATCCGTTGATGCCATTTGTTCTGTGGATTTAGCCCTAATATGACCTTTTTTCCACATCTAAAGCAGCGTATGCCACCATCTATTCGAGTACGTTTCAACGAAACGGGTGACTCTCTATCAGACTTGCGCATCGTAACTGATTTCGAAGATGAACCTTCGCTTCCATGAAACTGTTGTGATGCATGATGAGTGACATTCTGACAAATGTTTTTGGAGCCGTAGCAGTGAAAGTCCAGTGTGAATTCATTATAGGAAAGTTCGACTGTATAATAATGAGTAACTGACTTCTCATTGCTTTAACTTACTGACATGAAAGACCTTGCCTAGGCTAATGCTTTCAGCACTCCCACGATCCTTACTTACAAACCGTTGGGGGATTGAATAATATTTAACAAAAAAATCAAAATAATTTTAGTTACATTCAAAATTGTTAACAATAATATTGTATTTGTGATGCTGAGATTTAGAATTAGCAGTTTAAGATACAGGATTCATCCAATTGTGTTTAAATCTGTGAGAGCTCATAGCTAAGTGCGTGCACTTACATATCTCTAACGAAAGGCAGTCATATCGAAATGAAATAAACAAATTGAGAATTGTTGTGTGCGAATAGGATAAAATCCTTTCAATGAGCAGTCAAGACCCTAAAAAGGCAACACTTCAATGTCTCATCTTCGTCAGATTCTTCCCAATTTTTATTATCGAATAAATTACAAAAATAATAAGAATAAAATCAGATTATTTTAATAAACAATAAAATAAAGTTAAAATACAAAAAAAAACATATATAAGCATAAATACATACATACGTCGTGATATTTTGAAAGGCAGAAACCCATTAAATTAAAAACAAAATTAAAACAAAAACAATTAATTAGGTTAATTAATATGAAATGTTATTGTAATAAAATACAAAAGAGTCAGTTGTTGTCAGCGTGTGAAGACGAGAAATGAAATAGAAAAGAAAATAAGTTAAAAAAAAATTTAAAAAAAAATAAATATTAAAAATAATAACGAAAAAGCATTCAGAAGACCCAACGTGAATATTTTATGTTTATATTTATATATTTAAAAATACAAAAAAAAAAACGAAGAAGAAAAAAGATATAAATAAAAATTAAAATTAAAACGAAATCAAAGTCAGCAAATGCAGCAAGCGGAAAGAAAACAAATTGCAATAAATAAAACGAACGGAAAAACATAAAAATATATTAGAAATTTAGTCAAAAAAAATATAAAGAAAATAAAAACATATATCAAATTAAAAAATTAACAAAAAATAAATAAATATATATAAGAAAAATATAAAGAGATCATCGATCTAAAGAATATATATATTATTATATTTTAGACTAAGTACCTACCTACCTAAATAAATAAACAAAACAAAACAAAACAAACATACACAATACATTAAAAAATAAATAAATAAAAATATTCAAAAAAAAAAAAATTAATATAAAATAAAGACATGCAATAAATACTTAAATAAATACTTAAAAAATATATATATATAAATATACAATTTCTACTTAATTTATATATATATATATATATATATTATTACAATTACATACTGACATACAAACATATGTTGTTATATAAATGTTAAAGATCGAGAACTGTCATTGATCAACAAAAAACAACAAAAAAAAAATAAATTAAAATAAAACAAAAAGAAATGAGTGATTTAAGCACGAAAGAAGAAGATAAGTTAAATTTAAAATAATTAAAAAAACAAAAACTGTAACAATAAAGCAACAGCTACTTAATTAATTTAGTAAAATGCAAAACACATAAAAAAAAATACACAAAATTGTTTTATTACTTTATTCCCACTTTAATTAATTTAATTTTTCAAAATTAATTAATTAAAATCATCCAAGAAAAAAAAAAATCAAACACAGGTAGGAAAATATTGAAAAAATGTCAAGGAAACTTGAAAAACCATCATAAGTCATAAAAAAGTTCATCAAATATCATCACAAGTATTTAAATCATTTCTTTAGGACTTGACTTCTTTTAGGTAGGTATTTCTTGTAATACAAGTACAATCCAAGTAAGAAAAAAAGGTATAAATGTTGAAAAATGTTATGGGATTGTAGCTTAGTAACATCTCAAGTATATCAAGTAACATCTCACTTATTTAGTTCACTTTTATAGGACTTTGGCATCTGTACAATCCAAGTAGGAAGAAATGGGTAAATATATTGAGAAATGTTTAGGAATTGTAGCTTGGCAAACCATCATAAGAATCTTTGAAAAATACTGGGTGCGCCATCTTTTTTGTCGGTATGCAAACATTGAATAACTTTGAACAGCAACAATAATACGAGCATCTCGGGAGGTATGAGCGCATTCACACAGAAATATTTTTCGACAGAATACAAGCCAAAGACATGTGCATGGCAAGAAACTTCCCAGCCAGCATTTTTTGAAATTTCCGATCATATTCGAGTCTTTTTCGAGTCACCTGACTGGTTAAAATAGTCATATATGCGCGCATTTTCTGAGCATTTTCGGGAGAAAATGGTACCCTAGCCGCGACTCTTCTTGACGCATTTATGAATCGCATTTCTAATCATTTATGAGTCTTCTTCGAGTCATTTCTCTACATTTTGTTATTGTAGTTCCGAGAAATCTCATTTTGAGCGTAAAGATGAGTCATTTTCGGGTCTTCTTTGAATCGCATATGAAATCAATCACTTTTTAATCCTCAAGAGGACTCGAATAAGACTGAGCAAGATGATTTTGGTTAAAATGATCTTCCAAATGCTAGCTAGGTTACGACGCTTACGGGGTAGCTTCGTCTGCTGTACCACAGACGCTGTCGACGTTTTTAGCCGAACGACCGGGCGTGTGTTTTGTATTTGTATGAAATGTGCTTGCCGAATCGGTGCACAATAAGAACGAAGTTGAAAATATTTGTCTAGCACGAATCTGTCGTGTATGTCTAGCAGCGTACTTCGGTAAAAAATATTCCTACAATGTCTTTGTCAATGGTCTGAGGCTTGGTAGCGTACACTTTGCTTTTCAAATAAAACAACAAAAAGAAGTCCTGAGGGGACGATCTCCCTTTGTCCCGTACTCAACAAAATTCGACACCAAACGACGAATAGTGTTGTTAGACGGAGCCTGTTGGCCACGATATTTTCGACGGTATGCACGTTGAGTTAACATAACTAAACGACAATTTTCAATGTCCAGCGTCACTACATAAAAGATAGCACACCCTCATGATATACATCAATAATATTTCCCTTCATTAAGATTTGACTGTTATTTATGTATTTCTTATGAAACAAGTTCAATCCTAGAAGTTAATAGGTAGGAATATTTGGTAAATGTTAAGGAATTGTAGCTTGACACTTGGATTAGGCAATACTAGTACATCAAATACCTTAAGTACCATCACAAGTATGGTATTGGGTTCACTTCTAAAGGACTTGGCTTCTAGGGTATTACTTATGACACATGTACATCTAAGTAAGTAAACAGGTAGAAATGAGGAATTGCAGCTTGGTATTGTGACTTGTAGCTCAAGTACAACAAGTATCATAGCTTAAGTCAAGTCTCTAGGTTTTCTTAAGTATTTCTGAAGAGCTTAAGTGATAAAAGGAATAATAAAATTGTTGAGGAATTGTAGCTTGACCATGGTCAAGTACATTAAGAGTGCCAAGTTTCTTTTCTATTCTTATATGAAGGTATTTCTTGTAAATTACTCAAAATTTTTAAGAGATTAAAATCA
The DNA here is from genome assembly GCA_037043315.1 of Amiota communis. Taxonomy (NCBI): domain Eukaryota; kingdom Metazoa; phylum Arthropoda; class Insecta; order Diptera; family Drosophilidae; genus Amiota; species Amiota communis. The sequence continues at coordinate 128,112 of JBAMAV010000929.1, forward strand.
GTAATATAAGATTCTTGTTGGTTGTGTTCATTTGACATACTAAAAGGTCTTAAGCAATTGAAAAGTAATACAAGTTCTTTCATTAAAGTAAGATGTTAAATCATTTGTATGGCACACTACGAATTCTATATAAGTTAGAATCGATTGAAGCTCATTGAAAAGTATAGTATTATTATAGTATTATTATACATGGTGAAGATGATAATGATGATGCCAAAAAAGAAGGGCAACAACACTTTCTATAGATCATAACTGCTTTTTCGATAAACACCATAACTTATGTAGATTTTTATAATTTTACTTGTATTGCTTTGTATTTTTGCTTTATGCTTTTATATAGTTTTTATACGAAGAACTCACACACACACACACACATTAATATTGAGAAACAAAAGACAAAAGCAAATCATAACATGATTTCCTCCCCCTTACTCTTAGATATATAAATCATCAAGCAATATATTTTATAGACCCGAATGATGCTGCCACAATCAATTCATCAAACAATATAACAATTCAACAAAATTTTAATACCATGAGACCAACACTGACAACCAGAAATCGGCAACAACAAACTGTTCCACAAAACTCAAAACGCAAACCAACATCACCAACAGCAACATTTCCAAAGAAAATTTAACGGTGGCAAATATTTCGGGGCAAAGAAGAAGCAGCAGAAGAAGATGGTCTTAATAAGAAAAATTTTGAAACAAAAAAATTGAAAAAATAACAGAAACATGGCAAAAATACTCTGGCACGAACAAACAAAATTGTTCAATGAAATCCTAAATATTTGTTAATATATGTTACACTTTTCCATGCAATTCTTAACAAAAACACACACACTGACTTATACACATACACAGTTATACACTGTATTCCCATAGATGTTGTAATTACTTCCCATTTATAATAGTCTCACCAACAGAACTCATATGATGAACATATCCGAAAAAAGGCACAAAAAAATTAGTAAATTAGTTTTTATGAGGACAATTAATGAAAAACGAAACGAAAAACATGTTAAATTTTTAATACTCATCGTTAATTTGTTAATTAATTGATATATAGCTCATCCTTCACTAGACAAATCTCTCTCTCAGAGAGAGATATACTTTGTTGCATGGTTAGAATACATTCGATCAAGTCCTCCATAAACATTATTTTTTACACTATGAGAACAGAACAAGCTCCTCACAGTTGTAAACCAAAACCATATATAAACAAAATAAATACATAAAAAAACTTTAACAGTTATTTATACTAACTGTTATTGATGTGTTTTATGGTACTTGATCGAAGATATTTATACCTGTTTTGTTTTTTAACTTGTTAATTAGCATTTTCACTTGTTATATGTTTTATGTTAATTCTTCAATGAAGATTAGTTTATCAAATGAAAAAACATCATTTGTTATCCATCCACAATAGGCTACAATTACAATTTGTTACTTTTTACATACAAAAAAAAAGAAAAAAAATAAATCCCACCATGAGCATTTAGAATAATCCAAAAAAATATATACTAACATTAAACTATGCCTCCATCATTCATTGTTACAAACAAAAAAAAAAAAACTTCCTAAAAGACAAAAAAACACAAAAAGTTATTGTTAGTTATTTGTTATTTTATGTTATTTTTTCTTTCTCTCTGATCCCAAAATATAAAAAAAAAATGACATGAAAAAAGAAACGCAAATTAACAGAAATACATACTATTAACAGAATCAAACCATAAATAAATATAAGGTTCTTCAATTAAATATTCAAAATTATTTATAGTTCTCTTGTCTTAACATGTTTCGGTATATTTAGGAATTTCGTTATTAACAAATGAATTGAGATTATTATGATTACATTCATCATTAATGCTTTCATTATTATAAGAAGTGAAGTTTGTTCAACTTCTTAACGAAATTTCTATTCAAAAATTCATATGTTCTTTCCTTTCTATGGTTATTCGTTTTGTGTCTGAGGATTTCATTCTTGAGTTTGTTGTGTTGTATAGTGAGAGAGGTAGGAGTAGTGTGAATAAATAGGATACAAAAACAATTACCTACAAGACTACACTCCACTCGAATTCATTTGTAACATTCTCAACCTCATACACATTGTGATTCTGTATGTGAATTTATAAAGGAAAAATGTTTTGATGAAAGAAAAAAAAAATCATAAAAAAATAAAGAAAGAACCACAAAAAAAAAAAAAAAATAAAAACACAATACACAAAAAAAATAAATTTGTTTTATTTTATTAAACCTTTTTTAATTTAATTTTCTGTTTGGAAACAACATGTTGTATACTTAATGTGTGATGTGTACAAAATGGAAAAAGTTGTTGCCTATTTTTAGGATTAACAATGCAAAAAATGCTTGAATATACAATGGTAAATGGATATGGAATTTTGCATGCATAATTTCACTTCCTCTTGGCAGCATAAGATTAAAGAGAGAAGGGAGTTAATCACCTCATCACTATAATTAGTAAAATTATTTACTTTTTGTTTTGTACTGAAAACCCCCCCTTCTATGACACATACAAATAATACAGAGAGAAGAGTAGAAGTATAAATAAGATATACAGCGAAATATCAAGAGTCATAAAACTAAAAAAAAAAAAATAAACCATAATTAAATATAAACGGGTTGTGTCAAATTAGCTAAATAAAAATAAAAACCAAAATCTATTCAAATTTTTCTCTTTCTCTCTTAATCACACTTATAATTAACTTCTCGGTGTAAACAATAACAAAAAATATTTATATATATGTATATCTAATAGTCTAAATGAAATCTGAGTGTATAATTTTTAAAACATCGATGAGAACATAAATTTAAGTATTTAAAAAGAATAAAATGTCCCTTTTTTTTGTCTCTACATTTACTCTTTGAATATCGTCTATTAAATATTTAAATTTATACTAACATAAGTACATCTTTAGAAATACGACTAAATGAACTTCGGTTCTACCGATTGTTATACATAAGTATATCCTTCTTGATAATCTTCAAAAGAAATAAATACAATACATATATTTTGATTGTGTCACATGATTTTATAATCTTTCAATAAAAAGAATTTCTGGAAGTTGGTTGATTGTTTGATCTCAATAAGTGTTTTTATTAGATTGAATTCACATATATAGGTATTGTTCCCAGAAAACAGTTTCAGCTCTACACTCAATCTGTTATCATTGTACTGCAATGTATTTGCTTAAGGACTATAAGATTCCAAGAACTTTGGTTATTGAGGAAAAAAGAGCAAATTTGAATCTTACCCAGGTTTCAAGAAAATAGGAATATTTTGCAATAATAAGTATTTGCTTAACCAGAAGTGGTTTTTTTCCAAGTTAAGTTTTTTTTCATGTTACTTAATAGTAGAAAAAAAAATAAAATTTTTTCTTATATTAAGTAAAGTTGGAAGACCGCTCAACGAACGCTCTTGTCAACTCTTGTGTGAGCTTCTTGGTTAACTCGCTTTACTTGATTTTTGGCCTTCCATCGTTCAGACGGTTTCCTTACATGAAAAGACACCTTTTCTCTTATTAAGTGAAGTTGGAAGACCGATCAATATTCTTTTCAACTTTTGTTATTTTGTTTATGGTCATTCCCTGACCTAGTGTCTGAGTTATTTCTCTAAATCTTTACTGTTCCCTTAAGTGAAGTTGGAAGACCGATTAACATTCTTGTCAACTCTTGTGCGCGAGTCTTGGCTTTAATTGAGTTTTGGCTTTAATAGAATAACCTTCATTCAGACACTTCCAATCCTTGTCTTAATGTCTGGACTATTTTACCAAATCTTTAATATTGAAGATAGAGAAACCTTTTTTCTATTAAGTAAAGTTGGAAGACTGATACTTATTCTTGTCAACTCTTGTTATCTTGCTTTACTTATTAACATGACCATCGGCCATCTTTTAGACTGTTTCAATACTTCACATTGTGGCTAGGTTATTTCACAAAATCTTTACCGTTGAAGCAAAACAAAACAAAACGATTAACATTCTGGACAACTTTTGCTATCTTTAATAGGACATCTTTCAGACGGTTTCACCTATTTGATCCTGTGTCTTGAATATTTCTTTATATATTTAATATAAGAGAAGCTGTTTTCTTATACAGTAAAGTTGAAAGACCAATCAACTCTTAGGTGGGCGATTGGATAATATTGGTTTTAGCACGTAGCATGGTCATCTTTCTTCAGATTGTCTGTCTCTCTCATTGAAACTGTAACTGAATTTAATTTGATCTAAAGTCTTCATTTCTAGTTTTATTACAATGAAATTGATTACAATGATTCTATTGCCCTTTATATTGTTGAATTTTCTTTTGTAATGCCTTACAAGTACCATATGTCGTCTTGGATAGAAGGGTATACAAATATTTATACTAATAATGTACAATAATAATACTAATTATTTAAAAAAAACTAGTAAACATAAATTATAAAAAAATAAACTGCATTTTTTGTATATGAAATCTAAATGTGAATTGAATATAAAAAAAAAAAACATAAATTTTATTAACAAAATAATAAGTAATAACATACTATAAATAAGAATATATACCTAAATATTGCAATGTAATTAAGAACTTACAACATAACATAATGGTCGGTATAAATTATTAATAAAAACCTTAAAAAAATATGATAATGGAGGAGTACTTGTCATAAAAGCAATGAAGTGTTATTTATGTTTTTTAAGGCATGAGATCTTGAATTTTTGAGTTTGCGTTGTGTTTTGATGACGATGATGATGATGTGAAAGAAATTTCCAAATCGAATTTGCAGCATAAACATAAAATAAATAATAATTTTTTGAAGTAATTTATTTTATACAAGACTGACGCTAAAAAAAAATAAATAAATGAATATTAAAAAAAAAAAAAATAAAAAAATAATGAAAAAAATGTTTACGAATTTTCATAAAAAAATCATTTAAAAATGAAATGCAATAATAGAATTTGTAAACTTTTTTCCAATATTTTTGTTTTTTTATTAAATATTTTGCATTTTGATGTGAAAGTCTCAATTTGGGAGATTTGGTGTTGAAATTGTTAAATTTTGTTGAAATGAATTAAAAATAAATATAAATATAAAAATGAAAAAAATTGAGAGCGCGGTGTATGTTAAAAAAAATTATAAATATAATAAGTATTACGAAAATATAAAGTAAAGAATAAAAAACGATGATATATTTATATATTTACAACCAAAAAAAAAAAAAAAAATAATAATATTAAATAAATGAAATAAGTAAAAATTTAGAAAATATACATAAAATATACTTAATAAATATAAGTGTTATTTTTATAAGTAAATAAGGAATAATTAAAAATAAATTCAAAAAAAAAAATGTATTAAATTAAATTAAAAATTAAATAACCACAAGAAAAATGTGATGCGATCGATATGTTATTTTATTTTATTTTTATGAAATTAGTAACCATTAAATCAATTCTACCTTTCTTCTTTCATTCTCTAAATAAATCTCTAGATGTTGTTGTACTAAAAAATTATAAACATACATACAAATATTATTACATGTGTATAAAATAAATATATGCCTATACAAATAAGATATTAATTAAAAAAAAAAAAAAATAATAATAACAATAAAATAAAAAAATTAAATTAATACTATATCTGTGCATGGAGAACTCAAATTAGATTTAAGTAACATTACATTGATGATGGAAATAATATTGCAAAGATGAATACAGAAAGGATACTAAATATTACAATACATAATCTTTGCCAATATGCAATATGTGGTTTGAATGATAGGCGGCAAAAAAGAAACTGAAACACCAACTTTGGTTCTACCAAAGATTTTGTATCTTTCACGAAAAATGGTTTTATAAAAATCAATTTATATGAGTCGGTTTTTTTTCTCTTCTTAATATGGATATTAAAATTTTCGTAAATTATACATATTTATTTTTGTTTCAAAAAGAATTTAAGATGAGTAATGATACGAAAAGAATAAATGAGAAAATGTTTCCAATAAGAGGTGTTATTTTGAATATCACGCTATTTCGGTAGATGTCACTTTTGAAGCTGTCATTTTTTGATATTTGACAAGTAGAAACTACGCCATTAAAATGGAACGATACAAGCTTCAACAACGCATTGAAATTATTAAAATTCACTATAAAAAGGGTGAAAATTTGGCAGAGACGGTTCGTAAAACTAAAATATTTTTGGGTCGTCGTGAAGCACCTTGTCGGACAGCAATACAGAAATTTGTGGAAAAATTCGAGCTGTCGCTCAAGAACAACAGGGTATTGCTGCTGTAGCCCAAAGTGTTGAAGGAAATCCAGGTTTGTCTCCTCATCGTTCTTTGGAATTGGGCATTCCACAAACGTCATTACACCGTATTTTGCATAAAGACTTGGGTCTTAAGGCTTATAAAGTTCAGTTAACACAAGAACTCAAGCCGGCCGACGTCGTGTCTTTGCTGATTGGGTCCTTGAAATGCATAGAAATGATCCGGAATTCCATCGAAAAATCATCTTGATTGATGAGGCCCATTTCCACCTCGGTCTGGGGCACGGAAAACCCAAGAGTTATTGTTGAAAAGCCTCTCCATCCTCAACGTGTGACTGTTTGGTGCGGTTTATGGTCCGGCGGGGTCGTTGGACCTTACTTTTTCGAAAATGAGGCTGGAGCAACAGTTACGGTGCCACATAAGCAACAAAACCATTGATCTCTTACGGGAATAGTTTCTGGACCTATATCTCTCGAAGAGGTGATCACAATTGGCCACCCAGATCTTGTGATTTAACACCTTGCGACTTCTTCCTTTGGGGCCACGTAAAAGATAAGGTCTACGCCAACAGCCCAGCGTCGATTCAAGACCTTAAAGATGGAATTCGTGAGGCTATCGAGGACATAGGGCAGCCACTTTGCGATTTGGTTATGGAAAATTTTATGAAAAGGATATGGATCCTGTAAGCGTGGTCGTGGTGGCCATTTGGCAGATGTTGTTTTCCATTATTAACGGCATACCTTCCTCTTTATAATGAAATAAACATCCGATCATTTATCCCAAAAAATGCCATTTTTCTTTGAATATCAAAATAACACATCTTATTGGAAAACCCTGTATTTATGTACAAAAAACCTTTTTTTTTTAAATTTTAAAGAAAATAAGCATGTGCTTTAAGGGTTTTTTGAATTTCACCTAAAAACAAATTTTAGTTTAAAGCTCATTTTAATGATTCATGTGTTCAAAAAGGCTTGATTTATTCTACATAGCTGCTTCTAACGTAAAATGGCTAATTTTGTCCCATTCCAGTCTTATATACATACGCTGAAAGTATTTCCCACAAGTCTTCAATCAAGTTTAAATCAGAACTAAATTGACTGCAAAACTGGTATTTTTATTTCTTGATGCGAACAATGCCTTTCCAACTCCAATTTCTGCTGTGTGAATTGGAGTGTTTTCTTGTTGAAATGTCCAGTTTGCCCCATTAAGGTTGTCAGCAAACTAATAATTTCATGTCCAATAATTCTACATAAATATGATAGAATAAATATCTGGCCGGTATAAAGCAAATTGGAAAAAATTTCTACATACTTAAAACTAGATCAAAAAATCATCGATACACCATGGTTCCGCTTTACTTTTGGTGGACGTTAGGGCCGTCTAAATTAAATTTTGTTTCATCGGGAAAAACTCTACCTAAACTCAATTGTCCAAAATTTATATTTTTCGGCAAATGCAAAAAGGGATGATATATATATGATATGAAATTTATTAGAATCTTAGTCAATAGAAGGGAGAGCCTACATATAACTAACAGGATAACCAATGCAGAGGCCGCGTGAAAAAAATAATTCAGTCTGTTACTACGTTTATAAGACGCCCGAAACGGTTTGCACTCAGCCTGACTCAGAACACTTTGTGTTTAGTTATTTATGCGTGCGACGTCTTGTGCTCTTGTTGAAAACGTATATTTTGTACGTGTATATTTTTTTAAGTTGCCATTTGCATAAAATATCATGTAGCTCATCTCTCAAAATAAGGTTTTTCTTTTAAAATTACATTGTACAAGAAAAATTTTCAATGTATAATGCTTATTCTGATTTTTAATAACAAATGGCAATGATTTTTAAATCTATAATTCACAAAATCATTGAGAAAATGACAATAAAGGAAAATAACTGCACCATATGGCAACACTGCACAAACCAACATTTTGCGAACAGCTGATTTTCAACACGTCTGCAAAAAGCTTTACATTTATAAGACACATAAATACGGTTCCAGAAAACGACGAATAACGACGGGTTTGAAATGTGCGCTTGTTGATGTCGCTTGGCGTGTTAAAACCGAACTGAAAATCAATTTATGCATGTGTGCAAACCGTTTCAGGCGTCTTAATTTATTTATTTGATTGTGTGATACATTGTGCTTAAGCAGTTTGTGGGTACCAAATGTTATATCATAGTAATTGATTATAACTGACAGCCAAATACTTTAGATTGTATGGTATATACTGATGTGAATGAGAAGGTCTTTTTGGTGACAAAACTGATGCGATTGTGACTAAGATTTAACTGAAATTTTATAATAAATAATGATAAGCAAGGAAATGAATATGATACAAATTGCCACTTACATCTTCTAAACTAAGCAGATCATTGGTTTTATTATCCAATTTAGGCCAAGTAATACGCTTACCTAAGGGTACAGATTTGCATTTCCTAGGGGCATCATCATAGCATCATTGCTAAGTTCGGCTCCTTTCATTTCTTTTTTTATTATAATTAATATTTAGTATGGTCATGCACCACAGTGTATGTGATATATTGTTTTTATGGTCTGATCAGTCTAATTTGACATAATTTACTATTGTCTTAACTCATCATATGTTGAAGAGTCTCTTGCAAATAATAACCAAACTTTTTGTTCGATTTTCCCTTCTTTCTTTGCCATGCCATACCGTTATGTGAAGGATATAATAATATTAAAACACAAAATACAATAATCGTGCAACGAACTTTTTAAGTACTAAGTAACAACTCTATTACAATATTATATTCAGTAATCTTAGATGTTCAATAGAGAATTGTATACTAAGTTTCTTATTATTATGGTGTCTACAAAATTTAGTTTTATCTTTCTTATAATTTCATTTTTAAATGTTTTAAATCTTTAAAATTTCATCCAAAGATTTCTAGAAGAATGTTGTGATATGGCGAAGCAATGCTTAAGGGCTGATCAATCTAAGTCATACAAACTAAAACTGGTCAATTGTATGACGATTGATCTGTTAAAATCTGAGTGAGCTTGATGAATAGAATGCCTTAAGTTTCCTTGCTTAACAACTTATCCAACATACTTCTATAACTGTTCTATTCTTCCAACATAATAATCTTAACTTTACTTAACTAATGTCAGCAATATTCTATTCTAATTACATTCAATTCCATTCAAATACCAAATTAACCCAAAAACAACACAAAAGTGAAAAATGATCAATATTAAGCTCTTTGATTTGGAATCCTTGAAATCGAAGCGAAAGATTTTTCCATTTTTTCTTCAAGAAATATCAAATCAAGAATTTAAAATTGATAAACCAAAGAACATTTCTTAAATATATGTAAAAAAAATATCTATTAAATGGTTTCACTTGTAAAATTGTTGAGTATTTTTATGAGTAAACATAAACAGAAATAAAAACTGAATAAAGAATAATATAAAAAAAAATATGATAAATGAATTTAAATTGAAACATGAATTTGTAAAATGTTTTCGTTATTTTATACATATACAACATACTTACAACAACATATAAAGTTAATCAGAACAAGGAGAAACTAAATATGAAGGATCATACTATATGAATCCTTTTATCAAAAGATATAAGATTCAAAATAATAAAAACATGACATAGTGTCAAGTTGCAAATGCTGATTTTCCTAAATGCAAAAAAAAAACACACAGATGCTGACATATGATTTTCATTCGATGAAAGTAAGAAAATGCTAAAGAAAATTCCTTTGCAAATTTAATTATTGCTGCATAAAATTGAAAAACCAAGAAAAATTTACATTGTTGAAAGAAATTCTTTTTAAAATATGTTTGATTGTGCTAAAAATTATTTTTATTATTGTTATTGTACTATTAAATTGCAAATAAATTTTTAAAACAAAGCAATTTCGGTTTTACCGAAGATTATATGCCCTTTGCAGAATTATCAAAAAGTTTTATGCAGAATCTAAGTTTCATTAGATCACATTGAATGATCAAATACAAAACTCTATTGAAATAGCGTCAATTCCTTTGTGTTTTTATGTTAAGTTGAAACGACAAACATTTGACAATTTTGTCATCATTTAATGCCAAAAAATCTTGTACAAAATGACTCCTGCTGTGTGTATTCTTGTCGAAATATCTCGTTTTTCCCATTAAATTTGTCATCGTACTTCATTAATGTGATGCCTAACAATTCTACATAAATCTGAAAGTTCGTTCTATGCGATATAAAGCAGATTGGAAAGTTTCCTACAAAGTAGACCAAATAACCAACATAATTTCGCTTTAGTCGGTCTGACATTTTTCAAATTCTTTAAGTAAAGCCCGGCAGATAATGTGGAAATGGTGGGTAGTTATACCCACACGGCCAATGTTTTAAAATAAATATTAATTGATCATATTTATTCACTTAAAATTATGTAGTGTTTAGAAATATTAAACGCTGCCTTACAAAATTCTCAGCTCTGTGTGATCGAGTCTCATGAAAAGATTAAAATATTAACTGACATTCTAAGCGGATCTCTTAATACAAAGTTTGACGTTATATGGCAATAAAGTGCTTGAGCGGATAATGAACTAGAATTGACGAGCCAGAAATTCCGCGTCGAATTGATTCAGGTAGTGCGCTTGCCATGAGAGCAACATCCTATAACATTTTACGTAGAGGTAGTCAGTGGGAGCCATGATCGCTTGCTTTGAGAGCAGCTTACACGTAGTCAGTAGAAGCTAGGAACGCTTACTATGTTATGTAGCAATGTCCTATAATATCCAAATTGTACGAATAAGTTTATCAAGTAAGATAATATTGGTGATCAATTCCTTAAGGAATTAATTCTCAAGTAGGAAAGCAGCCTCCGATCGATTCGATGTTCATTTCGTAAGTCTGCATAAAGTCAAGCCGAGTTAATTTGCGATTGATCTGGTCGTCGACTTTCATTTCGCAAGTGAATTCAGAGGCAAAGTCATTTTAAGTAGGAACTTCTAGCTGCATAAGGAAGCAGTCCAGATTACATTTTATCAGAAGATTTTAACATTAAACCAATTTAATGATAAGCGCAATTAAGGAGCGCAACTACTAATGGACTGAGAGTATGACGAGAAACATTATGTTTTATACTCGTACATTGTAACATCAGGTGCGAAATATTTTAATTTAGGCAAAAATGGCATAATCAGAGATCTTTTTCAACTTGATTTAATTTTTCTTATTATTTTAATTTTTTTAATGTTAAACAAATGGATGGTTTTTATACATTTGTTTCATTTTATTTAAGACATTTACATGAGCTTCGATAAACATGACATCTAATTATTATTAAGATTTCCTACTAAGGAGGTCGTTGGGATGAAGTCTTTTCAACCGACGGCGTATTTCGTTGTGTGTTAGAAATTTTGCCAGGGGATTTGGGTACTTCAGTAAGCGTTCATTGTATTGGCTACTAAAGAAATTGATTTCCTCGATCACCATTGGCATCAGAAGGTCACGATGTAATACGGTGTTCCTAACAAGTCTCTTAACTATTGTAATATATTATTATTATTACTGATATGGAAAACTATAAACAAAAATGCCAAAATCGGTTTGTCTTGAAGAAGCGTAAGTGATCAATGATGCTATATAGTATAAGGGCACTTGCTAGTTAAAATAATGTAAGATATCTACTCAAATTGTTAGATAAATCCTATCTTGATAGGTGATAAGTGTAAGGGGCATAGTATAATAATATAAATGAATTATAGTATCCAAATTCTTCCGCTCAGATTTATTAATACATAAAATTATAAATTTACCGAAAATAGAAAAAAAAAAAAAATAAAAAATAATAGACAAAATAAATAGATGATTTCTACAATATATAAACAGATTTACTCTGGAAAATACATACGTACATACATATATTTTTAATAATTTTGGTGGGTGGTGAGTAAATAATGGTAACAAAAAGAAGAAATACAATACCAGAAGAAATACGAGTAAGTAAATAAATACGCAAAGCTCGAATATAAAAAGCAAAAATTGAGATTAACTGTGTTCTATTACATATATATATATATATATAAATATATCTATATATCTACTAAAAAAACCAAAGTAAAATATATATACAAAAAAGCATAAAAATAAATAAATAAATTTTTGAAAATGAGTGTTTTTTTTATTTTAATTTAACCAAATAAATGAATTAAAATAAAATGAAATTAAATTAAAAATGAAAAAATATATTAAATATTATAAATATTTTTCTCTTTTGAGATTATTAACTAAATAAATAAATATGAATTAGAAAACAAAACAAAACAAAACAGAATAAAACAAATACATACAGTGAATTGCAGATAAATTTAAAAATAAATAAATAAATAATTACATACTACAATATACTTACTTATAAATACAGTTACACTTACAGAAAGAACAAAAAAAACGCAAGTTAAGTAAGCTCAGAAAATATTAAAAATAGAAAATATTAAAAAAAAAACAAAAAAATATGAATATATAACAAAAGAAATAAGCATAAGTACATTAAATAAAAAATAAAATAAAGTATTTTTGGTCAATGATTTTATGAAAATAAAAAAAAAATAAATAGAAACAGAAAAATACAAAAGAAACTTTCAAACCAAAAGTCAAAAGAAATAAGTAACTTCCATTTTATTTTAAACGAAGGAAAAACAAAGGTAATATTTTTCAAAACTACACAGAAAGAAATTGGAAATTATAAAAATAAATGTGGTGGTCAATATGATGTGATGTGATTTGATTATGTATGCCATCATTAAGAAATTTTGTGATCATTTTGATCTGTGTAGAAAAACCAAAACCGAAAATATAAAAACACTAAATTACTCACACAATATCATAAAACACACACACACTGACAGACACAAACACAAAAAGAAGAAACACTACAAAAGAACTCTAAGCCCAACTGAATTAAAAAAAAAACGTCAAATATAATAAATAAATAAATAAATATATTTAGATATTATTATATTATACATGTGACATATAATAAAAATTATTATTTATATATATATAGAAAAATAAAAATACGATAAAAATATTTAGTAAATCTTGATAAATTCAAACAAAATGCAAAGATTCGTAGTACAATGGATAAAAAAACAAAAACCATAAAGGCAAAATAAATTAATTTAATAATAATAAAAATTTAAAAATTATATTATAAATAATACACTTTCCATACAACACTACATGTATACGTATACTTGTAGTTTTGCAAAAGTGTCTAAATAAAAAATATAACGTATTAAATATTAATTATAAAGGCTGTAATTTTAAGTAAAAGAAGAATAATTTAACTAATACTAATTATTGTAATAAACATACATACATATTTCACCCACGAATAAAACGACAAAAAAAAAATACCAAAAAAAAAAAAAAATATACAAATATATAAAAATTACGTACGTATAAACTTATATCTCAATACTCGTATGATGAAGAAAAGTAAATAAAAATATACAATACATAAAATGAATAAATAAATAAATAAAGCGAATAAAGTAAATAAATTAAGTCGAAATCTATATAAATATATAAAAAATAAAACTCTATGTACTATAATATAAATATGAAAATAAACTAAATAAAATCAACAATATTAAAACTAAATACAAACAATACTCGTACATACATATCTCGATGTGTTCAAGTTATTTATTCGGAAATTATCGGTGAGTATCATTAATATATTTATTTTTATTTTTATATTCCTTTTAAACTCCTAGTTGGAGTATAGGGCCTTCACAAGGCTTCTCCATCGCACACGATTCGGGGCTGTTGTTTTAGCGCCATTCCATATGCTGTTAACATCAGCTAGTTTCCGCAAGGTTGATCTTCTCCAAGTGTTCTTTGGCCGGCCGCGGCTTTTGCTCCCTTGCGGGTTCCATTCGAGCGACATTCTCGTGATGCTTTTTGGCGGCT